>SRMA01008478.1:4483-107539 GCA_007224835.1 Danionella cerebrum
GAACTCCTTGCAAGTCGTAAAAGCATTACTTGTAAGTCCTCAAGAGTCAGAACCAACATACATCTCTTAGAGGACTGATGAATGCTTGAAGATCCTTGAACAGATGAATGCTTGAACAGAAATTACATAATGTCACATAAAATTGGCATTATGGGCTGGACAAAATAATTTTGTGGGTTGCAAACCCTTTGGAAAAAAATAAATGAACTCTGTCTCTTCCTATAACCATCAATAAGTATCTTTCACCTCTCACCCGAAATTTTGGACCACTCTTCCTTTGCAAACTGCTCCAGGTCTTTTATATTGGAAGGGCACCTTTTCCCAATGGCAGTTTTAAAATCTCTCAACAAGTGTCCTATAGGATTTAGAACTGGACTCATTGCTGGCCACTTTAAAACTCTCCGGTGCTTTGTTGCCTTCCACTTCTGGGTGCTTTTTGAAATATGTTTGGGGTCATTGTCCTGCTCAAAGACCCAAGATCTCGGACGCGAACCCAGCTTTCTGACATTGCGACTTACATTGCGACCCAAAATCCTTTAGTAATCCTCAGATTTCATGATGCCTTGCACACAGTCAAGGCACCCAGTGCCTTAGGCAGCAAAACAACGCCAAAACATCTTTGACACCACACCATATTTGGCTGTAGCTATTGTGTTCTTTTCTGTGTAGGCCTCATTACGTTTTCGTTAAAGAGTAGAATGATGTGCTTTACCAAAAAGCTCTATCTTGGTCTCATCTGTCCACAAGACGTTTTCCCAGAAGGATTGTGGCTTACACATGTACATTATGGCAAACTGTTCTCTGTGTCAGCAGTGGGGTCCTCCTGGGTCTCCTGCCATAGCATCTCTTTTTATTCAAATGTCGATGGATAGTTCGCACTGACACTGATGCACTCTGAGCCTGCAGGACAGCTTGACAGTCTTTGGAACTTATTTGAGGCTGCTTATCCACCATTCTGACAATCCTGTGTTGCAACCTTTCATCAATTTTTCTTTTCTGTTCACGCTCAGGGAGGTTAGCTACAGTGCCATGGGTTGCAAACTTCTTGATAATGTTGCGCACTATGGACAAAGGCAAATCTAAATCTCTGGAGATGGACTTGCAACCTTGAGATTGTTATTTTTCCACAATTTTGGTTCTCAAGTCCTCAGACAGCTCTGTTCTCCTTTTTCCAAGGGTTATCAATAATTTAATAAAAGGGTCCATTAAATAATTAAATAATTTTGTCCAGCTCATATTTGTGGGACAATATGTAATATCTGATTATTTCCAGATTTTTTTGTTTTGCTCCAATTCACACAAAGGGAATAAACATGTATATAGCAAAACATGTGTTAATGCAATGCTTTTCCTGTGCAAAATATTGTCAAAGCCAACAATTTTGGTTATGATTGTGTTTGCAGCCTGGCGCCTCTGTAATCAAATAGCATACATAGGAATGTAATCATATATATGCTGTAAGTCATGATAGCTCAGTAAACAACACAGCCCTCATTTCGTCCAACATTATACTTGGTCTTTGTAAACAAAGATGCTGAACAGTGAAAATGATGTTATGTGGGCGAACAGCATAACGGTGGGAAAAAAAATCCACATTTTCAAAATAGCCAGGTGCATGTGAATAGGGCATTAGATTATAGCATACTATATACATATTTTATCAGTAACTGGTTCTTGGTCCTCTGTATTTTCTCACATTACTGATGGCATGGTACAAAGCAACTCCGTCACCTCCCCCTAATTAATAATAGAAAATATGATTGCTATGTAAACCACTGAAAGCTGCAGCGTTGCTATATTTATGAAGAATTTGGTAAATGTGAATTGATTTAAAATTGATATCTACATTCAGTGAAACCTGTTTGTGTTGTTTCTTGCAGAAAAAGACTTATGTGAGTGGTACATTTCAAGGTTTTAGCGATATTTTTCTTGTTGATAATTGCAATTAGATAAAAGTTTTATGAACCCTTAGAAGTCTCTGCACACGGGTGCGTTTGCCAATCACAGCTGTGACTCAGCCCACCCACTGTTGAATTTTGATTTCGAATATAATATAATATGTAGATTTTCAAAGGTTATTATCTTTGACATTTTTGTTTATAAACAAACATTGCAAGACACAACACACAATTTGCAAGGTAATTCAAATTCAATGTGAAACAATGCATAACCGTCTTTCAGTTTCTATTTACAGACCCCAAATTAGTGCCTTCAGTGTAATCTAGTGCACAAAAGTACACTAGATTACATCTAGTAAGATCTGTGATATGGCTTGTGTTTTTCAAAGTTCTAGCACAAAAAAAACACAATGGAACAAAAAGTGCTTGGAACAGTGTATATGTCTACAACATTGTCTTTGTTTTTTTGGGAGATTTATAAAAAAATTTTGTTTACACTTTTGCTGTTTGTTCTCTATTTTTGCAGTAAACTAACTACATTTTCATACTATGAATTGTATTTTTTTACAATTTATGGTTTGTTGTAGAATTATAGTGTGATGTAATGAAAAAGTATTTGAAAGAAAAACAAAGCTGGGGTTGTACAAAAAAATGACACCAAAAATGTTTTGAAGATAATTTATTGAAGCTAATTGTAAAGTAGTAAAAAATGCTCAGGGTTGATAGTCAGGCAGATTTTCCCTGAATTTTTCAATGAACAAACAACATTAAGCTCAGAAAGATGCGAAGAGCCCAATTTTTAAGAAATGTATAGAAATCTTTTTAGCTGATGCAGTGTTTAACTGGCTGTTCTGGTTTTGAATAATAAAACTTGCTGCAGATTTCCGACTCAACTGTAGCTTGTTTGTGGTCCTGTCCAGGAGTCCCCTATAAGGGCATTACAGTAGTTCTCATATCACAACGGCACGCACAAGAACTGATGCAGAAGTTTCAGAAAGAGATAAGGGTGATTGATTTTTTTAATATGGAACTGGCACGAGAATTTTTGTGATTTAAATGTCATTAATAGATAAAATGTCACTCCAAGGTTTGCCAATAGGTGAAAAATTTTCGAGAATTTTCTAGGTTAAAGGTAACAATGGTTTTTAGACCAATAATAGCAATCTCTGGTTTGTTATTGTGAAATTAGATACATATATTGAGGTCAGCAAAACATGGTTTACATACATCAACTTGCTGTTGCTAGTGTATTACAGATGCTTCATTCCTAGGTTCATAGAGATAGCCGATCATCTGACTGAGCTGACAATAAACCGGGGTTTAAAAAGTTTTAAGAGTTAACAGCAAACCTAACATTGCAACTTGTTCTTCACACCTCCAAATATCAACCTTTGAAAATGTCAACACGCCAATCAGCGGGCCGAGGAAGAGGAGCTGTTCCTTTCAGACCTAGAGGAAAAAAATAAGGAAAAAAGTCTCCCCTGTTGTGTTGAGCTAGTACTCCTGGAGACTTACTCTGCTCTCATTCTCTCAGATACCAGTGGCTCAGCTCCACCTTTCAGGAGTCCTGCTGTTCCCTTGTATCTATGCATCACCTGCTTTCCCAACTGGCACCTGACCAATACTTAGTAGACACCACACTTTCTCTTATCCCATGTTCAATGTTCATTCAGCCTGCTACGAACTTAAAAAGTGCCATTTCTTTTGTCTAAAACTGGGAGCAACAAATGATACATGGAGTGATGAAGACTAAATATTGTGAGGAATCGATTTTGAATCTTCCACTTTTTGTACAATAGGTTGTTATGAATGCTGCATGCACTGCCTCAGAGGGGTCCCCTACATCTCTCTGATAGCCACTCTACTATGTTTTTCTGGCATCGCTCTTTTCTGTGGCTGTGGACACCAGGCTCTGACAGAGAGCGAACGACTCATTGAGAGATACTTCAATCGTGACCATCAGGACTACATGACCCTAGCATATCTGTAAGTCATTGTCTACTAGCAACCTTACTCAGATAAATACCTCAAACCCAAAACTTTGCATTTGCTAGCCTAATAACTGAGCCAAACAGGATATAAAACACTTTTCTGGAATGTTTAATTAAGTTTTTTAACGCACATGTGTCTATCTCTCTTGTAGTATTGAGTATTTCCTGTACATTATCTATGGCCTGGCATCCTTCTTCTTCCTGTACTGTATTGTTCTGCTGGCTGAAGGCTTCTACACCAGTAGTGCTGTTCGCCAGTCATTTGGAGAATTTCGCAGTACTGTGTGTGGACGTTTTCTCAGTACATCAGTAAGTGCTTTTTATTTTTATATTTGAATAATTAGAGTGAGATCTGGAGTTTTAATTTTGATTGTTTTTCATAGTGTTGCATAGTGGATACATAGAGAGGTTAACCGGGCCTATCATGTCCAGCCTTAACGTAACCATTTGACTTGTGTGACTTTGTCAATGACGTGAATAAAACCATTTTTTTAAATGAAACAGTAGTTTTTTGATCGGTAACATCCATGTTTACATTTTTGAGTCAATCTACTCTTATAAATCACTATAAAAGCCATTAAAAGGCTTGTCATGACCACTTTACAATTCAGTATTTCCAGCCTAATTATTTGTTCCCATCTCTTCCGGGGCTGGGTGTTAGCTCTGCATGGATATGGAGTATTTTAGAAATTAAACATTTTTAAGAAAGTTCATGTTCCCTAGCTGTCTTAGAGTAATAAATGCAGATTATTTCTAATCAAATTGCCTCACACAATGCATGAATTGACTTGACAGGCAGGCGTTATCTAAATACATTTCTCAAGACTTAGTTTTCTCAAAAGTGTTTTATTGGCCCTTTGTATAGTCAGAGATGATGAGTCGTTATACGTTTCATCGGTTGGATTCTAAAAATCAGAATATGGACAATACGTCACCGCTTCCTGCCATTGGGCAATTTGAAATAAAAATGAGTGGATTAGGGTTCTGTCATGAAAGCTGCACATTCATAGGAAGTGAAAGAGGAGCTATAGAGGAGATTGGCGGCATCTGAGCTAAACAGTGCCCCACCTTGAATCTCTCTCTCTCTTACACAGCTCTCACACACCTTCAACGTATCTCTCTATAGCTAAACTCACTATACCAATTAGTAAACATAATTCATTTTAACACATTTTAAGCTGTGAAGCTGTGTTGGGGGCGGGGTGGGGTTTTTAGTACATTCTGCAAGTATCTGACTGACAATGGATTGTGTGATTTCACGTCCATGAGATAGCTGTCTCGTAATATCACAGACAGAGGTGATAGTTTGATACTTGAGGAAGCTTACTCATATAATTAACAAATAAAAAAATTATGTAATATTATCTGATAGATTTACTTTACAGAAAAAAAAATTAAATAGGATCCCATATGTTGTTGGTACAGTTTACAGAAGTACTACTCAAAATCCAAAAACAAATTTGATTAAAAATTCTTTGAAATGGACTGCTGACAGCATCGATTCTTTTCTCACAATGAGATGTGTGGTTGTCAATCATAGCTGTCAATCATATGGTTACATGGGAAGTGAAATTAAGACAAGAAAAATAGATTTTGCCCACTACAGGTACTACAGGCCGTTTAAAAATGCTTTTTTTATAATTATTTTAAAATATATGTTTTTCCATTGACGTATATGGGGGGGGGGGGTAAAAGTCAGACTGCAATCATACACAGGGAAACTATTTTGAAGTTTGAAGCAATTAGGAAGTTATATCCCTTAAGTCTTTTTGAAGTCTTCATAAATTATCTAAGATAAGTTGTAAATAATATTTCAGGCATACCTCTGATGAAGGAACAACACTAAAACTTTAGTGGTTTAACAGTTTAATTGGGAAGACTGGTGGCAGGCCTCAATTGCTTCACGTGGTAGAAAAAGTTTATTTTGCTTAAAAAAATAGCCCCTGTAATTGTTTTAGTAAGTTGCTTTGGTTGAAAGTGTTTGCTAAATGCTGATATGTGAGCATTAGCTCTGGGTGTGTGTGAGAAATGATGAACTTAAAGAAATATATTCTCTCATCCTTTAGTTCATTGTGGTCACGTATGTCCTGGTTGTGGTCTGGTTACTGGTGTTCTCCCTCACTGCTCTTCCTGTCTTTTTCTTCAACAACATGACAAACACCTGTAATACTATCCAAATCCTGTATGAGACGCCCTCCAGCATCAACCAGTTGTGCATTGATGTCAGACAATACGGTAAACACACAATCACGTCCCTTTGATTTCTCTAGACACAGCTCTGTAACCAAGATGAAAGATTTACCACAGATGACGTTTCATTATATCCGAAATCTCTCTTCTGTTCCCTTCCCCGGAATTTGTAAGGCAGACGAAAAATAGAAATAAAAAAAATTCCTGAGCAGATTCCTCACTGAATGTATTAAATTGCATTCATGGTTTACTTCTACACAGGTTTACTTCCATGGAATGCTGTTCCAGGCAAGGTTTGTGGAATCACCCTGTTTAATGTGTGCAAGACACAAGAGGTAAAGTAAGATACTCTCTAGAAAATCTTCCATTAAGCTGAGATCAAACCCTAAAGCTGCATTTCTGGCATGTTCTACAGTTTTCTATGACTTATAACTATTATATTGCTGCCTTTGGTGGGGCAGGCATGACCGTCTTGGCTTTGGTGAGTGTGCAGAACACAACAATCCCATTGTATTCTTGTGGCCACATATCTGGAATTCTAGGCTAGGAATTCTAATCTTGAATACATTAAGTAAGTGACTGAAATGTAATGTACATAGAAATAGTTGGAAATACCTTCTTGTTGTTATCTCATCAAGTGCATACTATTTATTTTTAACGTGTACTTGATTTTATAGCAAATACACAGAAAACTGTAGTCATTATGTGTCAAAAGGTGAAAGAACATTACAAATCTTCTGACTACTTTGCCACAAAGTAGTCAGGAGCCTCAGTAACAGAAGACTTTATCTGGATTTTAACAGAACCCCATGAAACACCATTGACAATAGACTTTCAATAGAATAGCAGTAATAATAGGGAAAACTAATGAATTCCAGTAAAACATAAAATTTCGCTTAGTTGTATCTTGATTAATCTTTATGGGTAGGTAAAAATGGAAAAAGTTCATTGGGGTTAATTAAATAATCAATCGAAATAAAAGTGGGACGCAGAAGGAAAATGTCAATGTATATGGATCAGCATTGGTGGAACCGGGAGAACACAAAGGAAATATGGAGAAACTGAAAGAGTTAGATGTTATAAATGCATTTATAATAAAGTACTATACTGACAACTGTAACACTCTGTATTTCAGCTTTAAACAGACTTGAGTTTTGCAGCAATTTTTTAAACTGAACAAAAAGTTTGACCTCACAACATTTGTTTGAATCTAAATAGCAAAAATTTAAATTTGTTTTGAATCATCCAAAATGACAAGGAGAACATGAGCTTACATAAACGATGACCTTAAGCTATATTTCTATTTACACAGCCATTTTTACTTTGCTTAAAAAAATCATAGCCACATTGGAGTTTTGTGTCATTCATATTAACAGGGGGACCATTATATTATACTGCTGAACCTTCCTTTGCAACCTTCTTTTTTTTTGCTTTCCAAACCAACTTAAAAAAGTTCTCTTGGTCAGACTATCTTCAAAATGTATGTACAGTTTAATTTAAAATCAAATTTTACATTGATTTTCTTGTTTCTGTGTTTCACTCTTCAGCTCACATACACTGTGTCCACCACCTATAATTTTGCAGTTTTGCGCTATCTAGGAAGAAAAGGGATCAGTCCACGATGTTAACCGCTCGTCTCTCCTCATGTCTGCTCTCTCTACTTTACACGGTCTCTCGCTGTTTATAAGAACACAATGGTGGAACACTTTAAAACTCATCATTGTCCTGCCGAACGACACAAAATTCTTGCTTTTTACTATTTTCACAAGAAACGTTCTTCCTTTAATTTTTTTCTCTGATCTAGCTGTGGGTTCTGCTTTCATCTGTATATAAATGGTGATAATGTATTATGCTGTTTCCTTGCTGGAGACTAATTTAAGGCACTCTGTGATATTGCACCTACTGCTGTCATGTTCCTATTATTACGCCACAATGATTTTCTAATACAACCCCCAGTCCTTTTCAATTCATCTTTGATCTTTCGATTGAAAACTACCATCTCTTTAAGCTAAGAGCATCATCAAAAGACCCGGAAAAGTAATGAATTAATGCTTTTACATAATTGCTCGTTGTCAGGTTGTTCCGTGAACTGCCTAAAAAATACAGTGAAAATCCCATTGAATCTGTTCATGAGACTCCATTGATTCCAACCAAAATGGTATGACACAAAAAGGAAGCTGTAATGTAAGTTTCTCAAATCATTTCATTTTAAGACATATAGCAGTCTACAACAGACTGAAACGCTTAAGGTTAAACAGCACATTCACTGTTTTATAATACAATTCCTTCAGCACACATTCCGGGGAGTCGTGTTTTTGATCTCCTCTTTTTCAAGATTAAACTACGGAGAATGGTGGTAGTGTGGCCTGGTTAATTTTTGATCAAGTGATTGGATTAAAGCATACAGTGTAAACAGTGTACCATAGCAGTATAACAGGTCATAATTGCATACTCATTTTAATGATAATGAAGAGTCGTCCCGGCCTAAATGGGTTCAGAGATAACTAAAGCCTCTTCTGGCAAAGAAAATAAAAATTACTTCCCTCAATGTGGAAAATCCTTTGGGAGATGATACTACTGGAATCCACAAGTGAATTGAGGTTGGGCACTTACGTGTGTCCTGTGTTTTTTTTTTTTTTTTTGTTACCAGAGGAATCAAGCAAGTATTGGAAGAAATTCCAATGAGGGCCACAGCTTCTCTCGAACTGGCAACTCCACAGTACAATGTTATAAAAGTACGAAATGCATTGTATTTATACATGAACTGATCCAAGTAAATGGCCCAACACTGAGTGTGACATCAGGTGTGATAATGGATTACAATAGACAAATATTTAGTGGAGTATTTTTTTTAGAAACAATGAAGGATCATTTGACGGCTGGGAAATGACTGCACTATTTAGTTGAAGGATTCATTTGAATTATATCCAGTTAGTAAGAGATTGGCACAGCAATTGTATAACACTGTTTTTATAAAACTGCTTAGCCACTGATATTTTTTTCCATTAAGTATTTTTGTTACATGTAAAACATTAAAAGAATATGTTGATAAACTGTCATGCACTGACTGAATAGTTAATTTATTTGAATGTGTTTGGCTGTAGTTTATGGACTGATTGCCATTTTGTTTTTTTTTTAAATAAAGCTCCAAGACTTCCTTCAGTGGTTCGGTTGTTTCACTGACCGCTGCCTTAAATGAATAAGCAATAAGTTTAAATCATGTTTTCTCCACTTTTGAGCTGACCTGCCTGTATTTTTGCTCGAAAGCTACTAGAACTATTGAAAATGAATGATTTTTGTAATTAGTTTCAGTTCGATAGATTGCTACCTGGTTAAACCAAGGTTACTTTAAACCTGTAATGCAGCACACATCAACAAAATGCAGTTTTATTTCGTTTATTCATCGCATTGCAAACTCTAATTGTAAACAAAAGCAGTCTTGACCTCATTATTGCATCAGGGATCATCTGAAACAACACTTTTGACATTTCAAAAGTTCTTCACACCAACTTCAAACCACATTTTAAATGTAATCAGGTAAATAAAATATAACAATAAGGTACCAACATTGCCTATAAGTCAAAATAATAAGTACATTCAATGACATAATGCCCTCAGTTAAAATTAATTCACCAACTATTCTTTCTCACTCTCCCCATGAATAGCAACAAACTTAGTAATAAACAGTGACAGGCTTCTTTTCAGGCTACAACACTAGCTAAAGTATATTTGCATGTTAAATTGCCTGGTACCATGATTTGCAAAAACAAAATTCATCAAAAAAATGGTAGACATCTTAAAAGTGTGAATAAATGTGTTCCTGCATTGTCCATTTCACAGTGTACTCGCATGCGTTCAAAACAGCACATGTTGGGTATGAAGCAGCACGTCCCATGCTTCAGAAATAGATTCAGAATTACAATCATTAAACAATGTTTAAGAGAAAGCTAAATTAGTTCTAAAAAGCAACTTGGTGACAGGTTTAATCCAAGATTCAGTCGCCCAGATCTTATAGACTACTGAACAATCCACAGCAAAGGCAAAGGAAACATTCATATTCAGGGAAAAACACTAGGGATAGACAATTATAAAAGTACCTAAATGTATTACAGTATGAATCATTCATTAATCGTACCCTTCAGTCAGGAATGCACAGACTATTAAGTGCAAATGTGCTTTGGTTTCATGTCAAAAGATGGCCTGAAACTGAGGGGATGGAAATCTGAAATTAAATGAGCATTAGACATCAGCTATGGTCATCACATGTAAACAAGAGTTTTAACTGCTTTGATTGATGGATATTTTTTAACAACAAAAATGTCTTGAATACAATGTCCTCTCTTTGCTCGATGCTGCATCACTTCCTGTAATCTATATGCCATTATCTAAAAGTGTACTGGCTAAAATCAACATCCAACTTAATACGCAAGTTCCCTAGTTTAAAATATCCAATAAAAAATTGAACACAGACAAAGTAGGATTGTCCAAATCAATTGCATGTTATGGCTATGCATGGACTGCAAATAGATTGTTTACAAATAACACACTTTTACTGTTATATATGGGTAACAACAATCCAGTAACCGGTAACCCCATGGTTCCATGCGTAACTCAGTTTTTCACCACAGTTTCTGGTTATGTTTGATGACTTAACAAATGAAGCAATTATGTCTTTGGGCGACAAAAGCAGTTGGATGATTTGAGAGGATAAGACTGGGTTTTGTAACAATTTTGAAAAGAATGTTCTCTGGGTTGCACTGCTATGAATTGACTATTCATAGAGAATACAAAGCAATTATTTTGTACACTGGGTATTTTCTCGTAAGGAGGCATTTCTATGAAGTGCAGATTCCGAAATACTAGCACAAATACTAGTGTGGCTTGTTCAAATTGTGCTTAAATTATTTTGATGAAGAAATGAAAAAACGTGGTTCCTGTGAATAGGTCCAAAATTATCCGCAATCAAGGTCAGCTCAGTCACTTCCAGCATCCAGTGTATGTTGTAGTTATAGTACCTTGTTCTCTCTAGAATGTTATGGTCAACGATTTGAATTGTAAAAATCTATATGCATTATATTATTTTAGTGCATATATTTATACTTTTTCAAGCATAGACACAGACGAAACCTTTTCTTGCAACACAGTGTCTTCACTTTGCAAGGCAACATGGGTGTGGGAGATTGTGGAAGTAACTGAGCTAGCTGAGATTTTAGCGGAAGTGCTTCATAACTCCTCATGCATACCGGTATACCCTATCGAACCAATGAAGTTGTACCAAACTGTTAAATGTATTACTAAATATTGTGTCGTCCCGATAATGTACCGCTGTTAGTTACATTGGTCCTGTTAAAACTCTATTAAATCAGCAGTTCATAAGGTATCCAGACCACTCGGACCTTGGATGCACCTCAACAGCATGAAGCGCGGGCTACTTTACGGTTTCCGTGGAGATCGATGGAGCTGCTCAGCAACGTGTGGTCAATGGGATCCTCACTGGCCAGAACGGCCCGAACAGCAGCTTCGAAAGCAGCACCTACATTTGTGTCATCCTTAGCACTGGTCTCAAAGTATGGACAGCAGCCGTTTTCCTCACACCAGGCCCTGGCCTCATCCTCACCAACTTCTCGCTCTTCTTTGTCAACCTTGTTTCCCAGCACTACAAAGGGGAAATGCTCCGGGTCTCGCACATCTGAATAAAACATAAACTCTTTTTTCCAGCAGCCCAGGTTCTGGAAGCTCTGCAGGTCATCCACCGCAAATGTAAGCAAACAGCAGTCTGCTCCACGATAGAAGGGTGTCCGGAGACTCTTGAAGCGCTCCTGGCCAGCCGTGTCCCAGATCTGCAAAGTGACCAGTCGTCCATCGATCTCCAAGTCCCGATTGAGGAATTCCACTCCAATTGTATGGAAAGACTGGGAGTCGAAGCGGTCAGTCACATAGCGGTTCATGAGTGAGCTTTTCCCCACTCCACCATCCCCCAGAAGTATGACCTTCAGCAGGAGGCTCTTCCCACTCATTTTAGTTCCCGGTAACACCCGTTTAGTGTTGCCTGACAAACATATACAGATAGGAATAAACAAACTACAAGTGCAGAAAAAATTTATTGTTCTACGTAATAATGAAGATAAATGAAGATTAGTTGTGAGATGTTTACAAAACTGAAAAAAAAGTGTCCCGTAAATGCTGAATGCTTATCATGTGTGGGTCAGACTCTCTCATTGACTTTGACATGAGACTTTGGACAGTACACCAGAGATAGCTGTATATAAATATATATATGAATGACCTCTGCTATCCAATACAATATCAACTCTGTTCATTCTGAACCCTTTCATGATAAAAGCAATATAAGTGAAGTTAGTTTACACCAATTAAAAGCCAATGTGATGTAATTATTATGTTGTCATGCCAATGATTTCAATGAAAGTCAATTATTCAAAGTCATTGAAAGTCAACTCTACTTAATCAAAACCATAACAGCACAATCCCAAACTTAACCGAATAACTGTACTTTATTTCTTTTTGTTTTAGCTCTTCTTCACTCTGAATATAATCGATTTAGAGAATGGTTCTGCCTTATTCATTAAGACTGACAATGCTATTACTAAAAGGAACAATTCCATTCAGAAATTCACTAACATAACCAAAACAACTGAGATCAAGTTCAAACTGAAATCCTTTGATACACATTTTTGTTAAGTAAAAAGCATTTTTTTTATTTATACCTAAACTTAGCAATTCAGTTGTTGAATTGAGTTAGTAACAATTACCATAGATATCAATTGAAAAAGCATATGCAGCCAATTGATTGATTTCATTTTCAGATTTTTATTGTCGTTCACTTCTCTCTTATTGAGTCAGAATTATTTCAGAAAATACTTCACTAACACACAACTCAAAATTATTTCAATGGCGTATTACGTATTTATTTAAATATTTTAAAAGCAGGAAGAAGATGGTCTGCTCATGCGCAAACAAACACGCCATCCCTGTTTTTAGCTTAAGCGCTCGAGCTAAGTCTTATCTTTATTACTCTGACTGTTCCGTAGGAGCTAGAAATCAACAAACGTTACGATAACCCTTCATTTTATATTAGTGACAGTTGCCATAGCAAATTCACACAGCTCCATCGCATTCAACGTTAAATTACTTAATAACGTCACATTACACTTAACACTGTTACGACAAACGCGACCACACAGAAAGAAAAAGTAAGACACTTTGTAAAATACAAACATTTATGGTCCGAACAGACAAAAAATATTCCAGACTGAGTACTCGTACCTCATTCTGTATCAACAGTGCCGCTGGTTGCAGAGATTTCACGCATCGCTAGCTGCGCATGCGCACGTTCGTAAAAGAAGGGGGGGGGGGCAATGAGGGGCTGACATTTTTTATGATAAAGAAAAGTACATAAATGGCAGATACGTGTGATAAAGTACATTATGAATGAACAATTAAAAGAAAGAGAAAAAATTAACCTGTTAATGATTTTTCAAGAACTGTTCCTCGTTGAGGTAGTACTGTCAATGCATTTCATTATAAATACTTTTTTTTTTTTTAATTTCATATTTAAAAAAAAGTTCAGTGAAAAAAGTATTACCATTGTTCCTGAAAAGATGCAACAAAGACCAAATGTTTTTTCAAACATGAATTTCTATGGATGTTTCACTTTTTGGAACAAATGATGTAAACAAATAGTCTTTTCATCGTTATTCTATTCTTTGCTATATAGTACTGGATAACTGTCAATGCAGTTTTTTGGATACATTTCACATCAGAATAGAACTGAATGACTGTGAGGACAATCTGGTTTTAAAAAGGGCAAAAAGCCCTTTCACCAGATCTGAAATAAATAATCATTTTTAAAAAATGCTACGTTAAAAACAGTTTGCAGTAACAGGTAACAGGTCTCTTCTTCTAACAGATGAATGAATTAATGAACGAATATAGACGCCAATAAACGATTTTGGCATTTCAACAAGAATGTATCTACGTCCAGCAGGTGGCGGTAGCGCAGAGAGGCACGCAGCCAATAAATTGTTCAGAAGAAGAAGGCGAAGAAGAAAAAGAAGGGCGCAACTCTGTACGTAACTTATAACTACATATCTGTGGCGCAAGAAGCAACAAGTATGGCAGGTTTTCGGTGGAATGCAGAAAAATAATTTTAATGAGGTAAAGCCACTCCGCTAAACACACTCCAGTCGGGTAGGTGGCGGTAATGCACAGTTAAGTCTATTTGCAAACCTCTGTAAAAGTGAAAGAACGCATATTTAGACCGTTACCAACACAACTGGCTTACTGTGGGCATCGTATTTTTGCAGTTTTGTTTCAAATAATTGTTTTTTGACGAGGTAGCGAGAGGAAGCATTGTAAACATGGCAACGTCGTTCCTGAACTAACGTAAGTTACTTCGAAATTAAGTGATCTTAAAGAACTTACATTGGAAAGTATTTGGTTTGTGTCAAAAGCCTATAGGGCATTTATGAAGAACGTCTGATGTGAACACATCCTAATGACCAAATGTCTTCAGTAGCAAGCAGGCACAGGGATTTCCAATTTGTACTGCAATGTTGATGAAGGGTCTTCCTTCTGGAAACTATACCATACAAGTCTGATTTGTGGAGAGATGCAGAGGTGGTTAATGGAACATCACTCCACAGAGGAACGCTGGACATCTGAAAGAGTAAACGTTGGTTTCTTTGTCAGTTCTCCAATTTGTCCCTGATTTCTCAGTTTAGATGGTCACTAAACTGTAAACTGATCTTCATGCTTGGACTACCATGTCCATGACAATTTATGTACAATTATCAACTGATTTATCAAAAAAAATCTCCCCAAAACTTCTTGATTTCCTGTCTTTTTGGTATTGGTTGACAATAATTAAGGTTGTGACACAACACATGGAAAAATTGCAGCAGTGTGAATACTTTCTGGAAGCACTGTACATTCAGATTTATACATGTTATTGGTATTCAGAGTATAATGTTCTTTATAGACAAAAACTTTTTTTGCAATGGTTTTGTCATGTGTAATCACAATTATTTATTACAGCAAAATTGAGCTCATTCTTTTCTACACCCTGTGCATGGTTCATTCTCTTTTTGGTCTTTCATACAGACTGAAGCCAGGGAGGACCCCTTGGCCATTCCTTAGTACAAATATCCTCATCCACCAACCTCACTACATCAGGGTGCCAGTGCCCTGGGTTCCAGGAAGTGTCTATGTTCACACATGAACCAATGGGGAATCGGGATCCACTCCACTGTAATCCTGCTCAGATGTGGAAATAAGTCGTGTTCGGATGGATTACCTTTTCTACTTTTATCTGGTTTTTCAGTCCATTGTTCATTATTATAAAGATCAGTGATGGTGCTCTGTTTCTGGCTTTTACTGGTGGGCCCAGTATGCTGCTGGTGTCAGGGAGCACTGGACACAGAAGCCACTGGAGCCTTTCAGCCCCAGAGTGCCCTCACTGACATGGAGTTTGCCACTGTGGGTACTTATCGTGGCCCTGGAAACTCTGACTCTCGTTCAAATAAAGAGCTGCCCATTATTCTGTGGTGGAGTTCTAATTTATTTCCACACTTCCCTGGAGACAGAGAGCGTGTGGACTGTGCCCGCTCATCTTGTTTGATCACAAGTAACCGTAAGGTTCAGCTGTATCGCCGCACAGCATCCATTATTTTCTATGGAACAGATTTCCGTGCTTATGAAGCTCCTCTACCCAGATTGCCCCATCAAACGTGGGCACTTTTTCATGAAGAGTCACCCATGAACAACTACCTTCTGTCTCATTTTGTGGGAATCAGGCTTTTTAACTACACAGCCACTTTCAGAAGGGGGTCGGACTATCCGTTAACTCTGCAGTGGTTGCCCTCACTGGAGTATCTTCTGGCACCCACAGCAGTATCTCTGGAAGACAAGAATCACTGGAGACGTGCTGGTCTGGCTCCTGTTCTCTACATGCAATCCCATTGCGATGTGCCTTCAGACCGGGACCGCTATGTTCAAGAGCTAATGAAACACATTGAGGTAAACGCTTTCATTATTTGATAATTTCTCAAATCATAATCGCTGATTCGATTAGCGCTTTAGTTGCTACAAAGATGAATATTAAGCTAGAATTTGCTTAAAGGTGTAAGAACCAAAATGTGTATCAAATCGGCATTGACTGTATAAATATATTACATTTTACATATAACATGGTGGAACAGGTATTTTATAAAAGGAAAAAAAGTCTAAAGTTGAAGGGGTAAAGAAAATGGATGTATGGAACTTTACATCTTTAAAAATTCTTAAGAATTAGAGGTCAATACTCAGGGTTTATTAGTCATTACCAATATTTAGGAATCAGACTAGTAGAGCTGGACGAATAATCTAAAAGTAATTGTAATTGCCATTCAGAATCAGAAGCTATAATTGTAGATTGATGCAGATGATCAATAAAGATTCTTCCTCACTTTTCCAGAGGAAGCTTGGTGCATAATCCTGCACAAGAACCACACAGCAAGAGTTTGCCGCCACCTCCGTAATAATTAGACAGTAAACTTGCAAGGCTGACAACGAATGAGTCTGTATCGAAACGTTGCAAGAGTATTGTGTGGTCCAATTTTTCTAGAACAAAAGAGTTCTGTTAATAGTGCTTTTTTTGGTAAAATATCACCCAATTTTGTCATCAGACTAACAATATTGTTGAAATATCTGCCCTTTATGTCAGCCGTTGGATATACTGGACAATCTCTACAAAAAAAACTGCAAGATTTTAGGTCTTAAATTTAACTTCCCAAATCTTTAAAATCGTTAACTTCCTTAAAATAATATGTTAATTAACAAACAAGCTGGTTTTAAACATTTTATCTAATTCAATAACATAAATTGTTCTCGCCCTGGAAATAGCCATAGAAGCTGGAAGGGCGTTTAAAAAACAATGAATGAATGAATGAATGAACAAACAAGCTAACAGAACTAATCATCGGTCAGTTCTGTTTTCTGGTCTTCAGTGCCTCTACATTATTTACTGTTTATGACGCATGTGCCTCTGTAAACTCTCTAGTATAAATGCATTTTAAACACACAGTACAGGTGGTTTGGTGTCACGTGGTTCTGCTCTACTGCCACGTTAAGCCAGGGTGAATTTTTATTTATTTATTTATTTTTTACATTGCGTTTTTGTCTGAAAGAAAATTAACGTGTATTGTAGCAAGACTTAAGTGTAGTTAAAAAAGGCATTGGGCATAATTTGTTTATTATGTAGAAAGAGCACATTTTCATCAGATTCTAAATATTTAAAATATTTATTTAAATATATATAGGCAGTAGATAAAAGCAACAACCTTTCATCTTGACATTCTACTCAACAAAGCTGATGAAAGCATACAAAAGGTTGCACAACATAGCTGCTACAAAGGTACTTGTCAATGACAGTTTGGTTCTGGCCTGTATTTGTAACTTAACATTTCTGCCTCATTGATGAACCTCAAAGCTGCTTTACCTCATTTTATTCTATTGCTGTCTCAAAAGTTGCTCTAGAATGGTTTACCAAGCCATATAATAACCAAACTTGACATAATATCTTTTTATTTCCCAGATTGACTCGTATGGGAAGTGCCTTAACAACAGAGCCCTTCCGGAGTATCTGGAGGACACCAGCACAGCCACTGGTGAGGATAGACGGTTCATGGCTTTCGTGGCAAGATACAAGTTCCACCTGGCACTAGAGAACGGGCTCTGCCCTGACTATATGACAGAGAAGCTGTGGCGACCCATGCACCAGGGCTGTGTTCCCATCTACAAGGGATCCTCAACCGTAAGCGACTGGCTGCCAAACAATCATTCAGTGGTTCTAATTGACGATTTTCCAACTCCAAGAGTGCTCGCTGAGTTTTTAAAGATGCTGGATCAAGACGATGCTGAATACTCACGTTATCTAAAGTATAAAACAGCCAGTGAGATCACAAACTTGCGTCTGCTCGACGGGTTGAAGAACAGAGAGTGGGGCATTAATGACATGAGCAAACCAAACTACCTGAATGGATTTGAGTGCTTTGTGTGTGACAAAGAGAATGAACGCCTTGCAGCAATGAAGGTACATCGAAAAAACCCGAAAAAGAACCAGGCACCTCAACCAAAGATGGCCGACAACTCACACATGGGCTGCCCCCTGCCCAGTCCTGGATATGGTCCTGTTGAAAGCATTGATTCAAATGACAGGTAAACGCAGCTTTAAAAAAAAAAAAAAAAGTCAAAAGTCTGTATCTCTCTCTGTCTGTCTCTCTCCCTCACTATTAGTTTATGTATGTAAAAAGGCAGATATCGGGGGGAAAAAGGCATTTACGCGAGCAAATATCCAATCAATGAACTGTTCTTTTGAGTTAATAGCCAATCATCGAGGGCTAAAGTTAGGGTGGGACTTCTCCTGTGGGACTTCTCCTTAGCCAGTTGAGGATTTGTCAGCCACCATCAGGAGACGGCGTCAATGTTTTTGCTGGCATTGCTGACGAATATGACAAATTTGGAAAAGAACGGTAAACCATGGTAGATGTAATAATAATAGATCAATCCATTGTTTATACAATCTATTATTTATCTGTTTATGTCACCCATACAAAGAATTAAAAAAAAATTACAATTTGCTACACCATTCGAACCAAACCAAAAAACGCGGTACATACCGAGCTGTGAGCTTGGTGTACCATTGCGCCCCTGCATACTACACTATAAGAATAGATTCAAATGTATAGAGTACTTTTGTTAATTTATATTATAATTTACTATAATAGTAAAATAGTAGTCTTTAACTTATGTTTTATTATGATGTATTATATACCCCCTTCCACAATTTAATTCACGGTTTTCCTAAATGATTGAGGGCACCTCTACAAATGATAACAGCATGTCATTCATTCATGTTTTCTGTCTTTTCTGCTTTCTTTTAATTTAATGTTTACCGAAAATGTTTTGAAATCACTTGTGTTTTATAGCACTTTGTACTCTTCAAAGCAAACATGCATCCATGGAATTCGTTCTTGAAAGTTCTCTTTATAAGTAACATACAAGAACCCTTTGGACTCGCATTACAAGAACCTTTTGGAATTATGTTGTTTTCTAAGGAATTTCTTCAGAAAATGTGATTTTTCATATTGACAAACAAAACGTGTTTAAAAATGATAATATTAAGATCATTCGTGCCTTTATTGAGAACAAAGTTATCCAGATTAAAAATTCACCAGTCCACAGTTAGGAAAACCAACTACAAATGGAGATACTTGTGACTATTGCTACCGGGGCTCATCATTTACAACCACCCTCAAAAATCAAACCGTTGATCCAAAAATCAAATCGTTGACCCAACCACCTTCCCATTATAAGCATCAGACTTGTAAAGTGATAGAAAAAGTTTTTATTGTTAAAATCCAACTGCTTGCAAAATTAAACAAATCCATTCTGAGGAAGAAATGGGTAGAAATGTCTTCTTTTGGTTAATCATTTTCTCTTGTAAAGCTGTATTTATTGGCAGATTGTTTCATGTATTTAAACAAAAACAATAGAGTTGGAATCAGACGCATAAATCAGTTTATAAAAGTCTTTCTCGTAGTTATGGTTGACTGTTTTGCAGCTATTTGGCATTTTATTTTAAATCTAAATAATTATTATAAAAACTAATATACAATAGAATTTGAAATGAATCTAGACTTTTCTCACTGCCATTATTTGTTCATGTGATATTATCTTTGCTATCTTTTTTTCAGGTGGCTCCAGATGTGGCCACAGGACTACTGGCAGAGTCTGGATCAGGCAGAGGGTTTGGAGTCTCTCATCAGGCACAATGTGTCTGAGCCCTCATTGCTGTGGCAGCATATCCAGAGCATTGTTGTGAGGAGAGCCGGTGGTCAATGAGAGGAGCTCTACACTAATCTCGGAGTATTATATATTATTTGACGGAAATTCAAAGAGTGAAAAGCGATTTTTCTCTCTCTTGTTAAACAGAAGAAATCTTATGGCTTATAACAGACCTTGATTCAACCTTACATTACAAATGATTGTGAGATTTTCAGTGTGCTTGAGCGATTATTCATTCAGAAAATCTCATGGACTCAAGTCACCATTGTCATAAGGTAAACCAAAGGCAATTTTTTAAAATTAGAATTAATTTTTTTGTATTCATTGGGATATTTATTCAGAGAGGCAAGGTCATATGTCATAAAATGTGCTTTTTTTAACAAGGTACATTATTTTTTTAGTGCAAACCTATTACTGTGTTTATTGTGCCCATTAATGTTATTGTGTTTAGATTTTTTACATCTTTTGTGTGTTTTCTGCTCTGTTGGTTGATGTAGACCTCAATATGTGTGTGAGTGCTCATGAGATTCATTACTGGCGACTAAAGGTCTTTACATGCCTCACATGATTTTTTCATCATAAACTTTTTAACGCTATCAATTGTCATAAAAAAGAGGAATAAAAATGTAA
The DNA here is from genome assembly GCA_007224835.1 of Danionella cerebrum. Taxonomy (NCBI): domain Eukaryota; kingdom Metazoa; phylum Chordata; class Actinopteri; order Cypriniformes; family Danionidae; genus Danionella; species Danionella cerebrum. The sequence continues at coordinate 25,035 of SRMA01008478.1, forward strand.
CATTTTTTTGAAGATTTTTTCTGATTTGTCAGAAACTTTTAACTGCTATACATCTAACACATCTTGTTTCGATATCACACACAAACATTAAACATAAACCATCATGCCAAAATATAACTTACTTTTGCATTGTATGGATATTACACTTGTTTTAAGAAAACAATATTTTTTTTTATGTTTTTCTCTGCTCAGGAGGGTTGGGAGGGTGCAACAGATCATGTGTTCTTCTTTAAACCTTGCCCAGTTTCCTGGACTATTGAAATTAGATAGCAGGGTTTCAACTGGAAATAAAAAAATGGCCCTAACATTTTTGGCCACAGTGACCATCCCTGGCTATAAAATTAATATGCAATGGCAAAAAAAAAAAAAAAATCCAAAACCCCAAAGATTTTAGCTTCATTGTCGATGTGAAATCCCTCAATGCAATGGCTGCACAGGGATGAACACTGTTGCCTCAAGGCAAGGACGGTTATTGTTCAAATCTAAGGTGTATTCTCACAATCTTGTTTTGTTAGTGGTTTGGAGGATTTTGACCCAGTGTGATCAGGAATGGTGAGAGAAAGTTGCCTTGCAATGAAATTGTGTGTCACTCACCAAAGTGAGCAGGAGATTGGTACAGGATCAAGAAATCCCCAAACATTAATCGAGACTCATCATCACAAAGTCTTTATGTAATGTTATTTTTATTGCTTTCTTTTTTCAAATAAACATTGAATACTATTACGAAAATGCATGTTTTGCAGTTGCACTTCTACTTTAAAATCATTTGACTTCTTTGATTCCAGGGATAAATACACATGTAATAACTAAGCGAAGGAAAGGAACTGAATTAATGAAAAAAGAGCAGAAAACGAATCCTGAAATATATACAGCATCATAGCTAATCAATGTGATCCTAAACATCCACACTAAATAAACATTTCAGATTATGCTTTAAATCTCAAAAATGTGTTTTGTTATTGTGAAAAAGGGGAAAGCAATAGAATATCTGAGAAAAAAAGTCTTTTCATTCAAAAGTGGGTTTTTTAAGTCTCCTTATAGCAAATTGGAATAGCAGCTCTCGCAGTGAACCGTCCCACGATGGAGAAACATGTTGTAGAGCAAGTCTCCCATCGGTTTACTGCAAATACCACACTGTGGGCAGAAAGAGAAATTCAATAGACACGATATATAGCTTTGAGTACTTCTACATCACGAAGCTCAGATGTCTCTTATTTGGTAAATAAGGTCAACTTCTTCCTGTACATTGTGCTGAACAACTTAGAAGTTGTCTGGGAAAATAGATTCTTTTGTGAGAGTGGAGATGGTTTACACACCTTAAAGCAGGATGGGTGACAGGATATGTTCAGGTGCTCAATGGTGATTTTAGCATCATTTCCAACCAGCTCCCCACAATATGTACAGGAAGTCACATCACTTCTAGAAATAAACGTTGTCATTAGTTTGGGCAGAAGAAGATGAATATTATACAAATTGTATATAATACTTTTGAATTTTAAACACTATAAAGAATGAAACATGTAAACTGTAAACAATAAACTTTCAATAATAACATTTTTAACAAACAAAATGGCAGAAAAGAACTACAATTATCTTCTGATGACGCCGTTTTGACAACGGCGTATGTTCTCCTGAATAAATAGAATTTACTGCAAAATCGAGCTTATTTAAGTAACTCTTAATGTAGTTCTGGATCATTTTCAGGGTTAATATTTCCTCAACACTCTCCCGATGGTGACCCCGACGAATGTAGCCAATGGATCTTGAGCAACCTGTGTGTGTGTGTTTTTTTTTTCTAAAAATAAACAACCTCTGCCAGCCAATCAAAATGCAGCATTCACAGAGCATTGCATACATTATTTCACTATACTCGTTGGAGGTATAGACATGCCAGACAAATCACAATCCCACCCCAACATTTACAGGTTCCTGTACCTGGAATAGTAGCTGGGGGTGCTGTAGTTGTAGCTGGAGTTTGTTGAAGACACATAGTCTGAACTGCTGTGAAAGACAAGATAGATTTGTTCTAACCGTAAATGAGAAGTGTTCATCTCATGTAGAATAGAGTGGATCTTACTTTTGAAGTTTATTTTTGTTAAATGAATGCGATAAACATTACAGTTGATAGAAAGTAGGCTAAGATAAATCTTTTTGTGGGGAGAATATAAACAGTTTGCTTACCTGCCATCCATAGATGAGTTGTTCACATATTCCTTAACATAGACAAAGTTCCTATGAATGGAGGATACACAAAACAATAAGAACTTATATGTTTTAACAAGAGTAAAGTCATTATAGGTTTTCATTTTAGAACTATTCAAAAATTGCTAAATGACCCATGGATCAAAACTCTTATCTCAGCTCAGTGTGGTTAAATTAATTTTAGGAGTAGACCAACATTTTTCAGAAATCATAGCTTTAATGTACTTGAATGTAAAAATATTCCCAGCACACCTCAGCAATGCCTGATGGTTGAAAGTTGCAGGTGGAGACTAATTTAAAGTAAATACTTACATTAATTCGAACGCATGAATCCAAGCTGCATTAGATACACCCTGTATTTAATTGCGTTCCTGGGCTTTGGTCCAGAGGTACAAATATGTAAAGAATGTTTTGTGTTGGAAAACATCATTTCACTTACTTCTTGGGTTCCGATTCTGGAACGTTCTTGGCTGAGCTCTCCTCTATGTGGGTGCTGGTTTTGCTGCTACAGTACAGACAAACAATATTGGTTATCCAAAGCCCATGTACTTCAGTTATTGTCGTCATAATCATAATGATTGACAGAAAATTATGCCAGTATTTCAAAGCACTTCTTCAAATACTCAAGCAACTAATGAACAGAAACAACTCTGTAAAAAAAGGCATTCTGCATAACTGTTCTATATTCCAATGCTCCATTCATTAATTCGGGACCAAAGATGCAGAACAGGAAAATCTTGTTTAACTCTTGTGATCACTAGGTCTCAAAAAAATTGATCAGGTGGGAAAGTAGCAATGTACTTTGTATATGGGTGGTTGTCAAATAAGACAAATCTGTTGGTCAGAGAGTGTCAGAGATTAAAAAAAAAAGTAATATTTTTATCAAAATTTATTTAAATATGTCAATATTACAATTTCTACTTGGATTTTTCACATCAAAAATGTAATATAGCGTGACACTGAGTTTCACAATTGTAACAAAAACAGCTTTGTTTGTCATAATTTCCATAAATATCAATAGAACACAAGGAAAATAGTATCATTAGAGTTCTCAAGTTGTTTTTTATAGCGGTCATAAGGTTTAAAAGAATTTATTGAAAATATTTGGAAAGATTTGATAAGCGATGCCCTCTTTTGCCTAATGAATTAGAAAAATAAGCTTTCCTGTGGCTCAGTTGGTAGAGCATTGCGCTAACAACGCAAAGGTTGTGGGTTCAAATCCCATGTAAAGCAAGAACTGACAGAAAAAATATGTTCTTTCAAATGTAAGTTGCTTTGGATAAAAGCGTCTGCCAAATGCGTAAATGTAAATGTTAAATGTTAAATAACAAAGAAGTTATGATTAAAATGTTTGAGAAAGTGATTTGAGAACAATACATACAGCCATCCATATGTAAATTAATGCCCATTTAGACCAGATTAGACAGAATTTTGTGAAGAGAACAGCAGCTCACCTCTCCATTTCAGTCCTGTACTCAGTCCTGTCAAGGAAAACCAAATGTTATTGTCAAGAGACTGGCTTTACACGATGTCCAGAGAGAATGTGCCTGTGCACATGTGTGTGTACACTTAAAGTATTACAGAGAATGGAAGCTGATATATTTCAGGAGGAGTTTGGGGTTGGGTTTACTCCAGGATGTTAACCCATTACGTGTTTGCACGGGGATCATTTCTATGAAAATTTAAACAATGCAAATCAACATAAAGACTTCAAAGCCGCTGCTCATGAAACACACTGTACTGATGAAATATCTTCATGAAGATTAGTGTCTTACCGCTCACAGTTAAATAGAAAGTGCAGAGTGTTTAAGTAGGGGGGGGGACTTTTTTTAAAACAGGAAAAAACAAGACCTTTCCCCAGTAAACGGATGGGTGAGGTGCCACCTGAAGCAAAGAGTAGTCTTCACAGACAGAAAGTATGGCCATGTATTAAATGAATAAAGTGGCAATCTCCTCCTTTTCCTCCAGACACCATTAAGAAGTGACTCAAACTAATAAAAATCTGTGCAAATTGTTTTTAAAAGTTAAGATGTACATAAATATTCAAAGCCTTTGCCAAAAAACAAAAAATGAGCATCCTGTTTCCACTGATCAACTCAACTGGAGTCGACCTGTAGTAAACAGTTAATTACAGATAAAACTATTAGAGATGTTTCCACGGTAACCAATAGGGTATATTGGTTCTTATCGGAGAAGAGTAATCACCTGGTGTTCCTGTCGTTGAAGGGAATTAGATCATCCGCCAGCATCTCCAGACTTTCTTTTTTCATTGTTGTCTCTACAGGTCTGAGGCAGGAAAAAAGTACCCAGATCTTTTATTAAACCCACGCTTTTTACAAAACATTAATCTTTTTCAAATTTGTGATTGTTTTTAATAAAGTCTGTAGTCTCAAGCTAAATCAAAATATTATATTACAGCTTGTATTTATTAGAACAATTACCAAATTAATAGTAAAGTAGTAAAAAAAAACTTTGAGATTTGACTTATTTCACACAATTTACTCTTATTTAAAAAAAATTAAAAAGTACAGACAATAGTTATTGCAATAACTAACTTAACACGCCTGAATAAATTAGCATGCATAGTAATTCTTTTTACTTGCATTACTCCTCACCTGTTGTTGGTGAGCAAATCCTGACTGAGTAGATCTATTCCTGGATCAACTTTCCTGGAAGTGCAGGAGAAAATTCTATGTAATTGTTGTTAGACAAAGTTAAAAAGCAGAGTTTCCTTCAAACTCAAAACAAGGATTAATAAAAAGAGATGTTGTTTAAATATCACTTTTAATGATGTTAATAATAATAATGCCTTCAATTTATATAGCACTTTTCCAGATGCTCAAAGATGCTTTATAATTTTCAGAGCATTCACCCCACATTCACACATTGGCAGTGATGAGCTACCTTGGTAGCCCCTCCTGCCCACCACCAAACACACCCGGCAGTCACACATATCCATACAGAATGGACCTTGCAGGGCTGAAATGTCAACCTTCCAGCTATGGGACAACGAACTCCACCACTACATCGCTTGCCATATTTTATTTAAAAATACTGTAAGCAAAAAAAAGAGTTTGACAAAAAAAAGACTACAAATCAAGAAATTGGCAGCTCATTTGTCTAATCAAAAGATCAAGCCTCATCCATTCTGAATGTTTCCTAAATCATCTCTTAATGTTTCTGGTGTTAATTATGTTACAAAATTGCCAGTATAATTGAATTATCATTAATACCTGAACAGCATGCGTACAGTAGGACAATGGCCAGAAATAATACAATTTATACATTTTTAAGTAAAAAAAAAAAACATTCAAAAAACAACATGTACAAATGCATAAAACCTAAAAAGGATATCTGAATTGCAATGAAAGAAAAAAAACACCTGTTGCAATCCTCTTTTTTAAAGAAACTCAACATCATTTTGTTCAACATCTCCCTCGATTAGAATATACCCAATTTATATACTCAGTAAAATATAGTTATCAGTGTTTTCAAAGCATCTCGGACGTTTAGGAAGATGTGGACTACATCAGAAGCAGATTTTATTGACACTTATTAATTATGTTGGTTCTACACAGAATACCTAATACCAAGTTTGAGGGTGGCTAGTGTCTTAATCAAACTCATTGAGCTAAGTTCAAAACCATAACATACCTGGTAGTCTCTGTCTTGAAGGTAATCAAAGTGTCGGATGGGGCAATCAGGGTATCAACGCTGTTAATAGATTTTAAAAAAAAGATAAAAAATTTACCATGCATCTATCTAGAGAGATATCAGACAGTATTCTGTAAAGTGGTAAAGCACATTAATGTATACACTGTATTGTTACCATGGAAACTTCAAAGTCCAGGGAATAGTTACAGATACAAATACAGATTGCTAGAACAAGCACGTGTGTATGCCGAGCAAGTGCACTGTAATGTAAACAATCCCACATGGAAACACATTTGCAATGTTCCAACAATACGTTTATTTGCTAGTCGTCAGGACAACCATCGGTTGCTAATTCAGAAACATAAAGGAGTAATTGTTTCTTCCCATCTTGAATATCAATTGTCATTTCAACATTGTGCAAGAGTTTGCAAAACTGCTACAGAAATCTGCCACAATGTGTAATTTATTTTAACTGCTACATGAACGTAATAGTAAAAGGTTGTTCAGTTAATGATGACAGTGAGCCACAGCAATCATTTTTATTGTAAGTGAATCAACTCAGTAAAAAAAAGCTGCTATTTATAAATGTTAATCAAGCTTATAATATATAATCTTCTTGGAGGAACACACAAATATTTTTGTTTTTAACCATAGAACTGAATTTCATGAAAAGACTGTATAAAGCCTTAATTAATTAATTGAAAAGTGATACTGGCACATGCCTACATTAAAAAAAAATCAATAAATACTTGCAGAAGACAAAACAAACCTCTCTGGATTGAAGTCCAGGCCTGGTTTCAGCTGAGTTGAAGATTTAGGTAGAGCCGTTTCAGTCACTGGTGTGGGTTCTGGTTTGGATTCAAGGCTTGGTGTTGTTTTAGTTTGTATCATGGTCTTGATTTCGACAGTTGTTTGTGTTGTGGATTTAGTTTCAGATGATTTGGCTTCTGTTGAGGATTTAACATCGGCTGTTGATATTGGTTTAATTTCAACTGTTTTCATTTCCGTTGCTTTCTTGATTTCCGTTATGGGTTTAGATTCTGTTGTATTCTGAGTGATGACTTCTTTAGTCTTTTCTACGATGGGTTTAGTTTCAGCCACTTGTTTAGATTCTATTGCTGTTTTAGTTTGTGTTACTGACTGAGATTCACTTGCAGGTTTGGCTTCAGTTGTAACTTTCATTTCAGGTGGTTTAGGGTCTGTTGGGGCTTTAGTTTCTGTGGGTTTAATTTCTGTTGTATGTTTAGTTTCAGCTGGTTTAGGGTCAGTTGCAGATTTGTTTTCAGTTGGGACTTTCATTTCAGCTGGTTTAGGGTCAGTTGTTGATTTAGTGTCTGCTGGTTTAGGGTCAGTTGTTGGTTTAGTGTCTGCTGGCTTAGGGTCAGTTGTTGGTTTAGTGTCAGCTGGTTTAGGGTCAGTTGTCAGTGTAGGCTTATCTACTATTTGATTTAATGTTGTAGACTTGATTTCCACTACTGTTGTTTCCTTGGATTCAATTAACATAGATTTAGTTTCAGCTGGTTTGGGTTCTGAAGTATGGTTCAGTTCAACCACTGATTTTGTGTTGGATGATATTAAGGTTTCATTTTTAGGTTTTGGTTCAGCTGGTTTAGGATCATTTGCTAATGTGATTTGTATGGATGGTTTCGTGACCACTGGTTTGGGTTCAGGATCAATTGCTGCCAAACTTTGTGTTGAAGGTTTACTTTCAACTGCTGGTTTGACATCTGGTGCTGTAGGTGTAGTTTCAGAAGATTTAGTCACAGATTCAGGTTTAAGACAGCTTAATAATGACGTTTTTGTTAACGTTTTAGTTTCTTCTGCTAGTTTGGGTTCAGGTACAGTTTTATTTTGGGCAACCGTTGTAACTTGAGTGGTAATTTTCACTTCAGCTAATGGTTTGGATTCTGTTGTCGTTTGCGTGATGGTTTGGATTTTTGTCGTTTTAGGTTCTGCTGCTGTTTTAGGTTCAGGAGGTGCAGGTTTTGGTTCTGATGATGCTGTGGGTACAGTTGCCGTTTGTGTTAGAGATTTAGTTTCAGTTACTAGTTTTGTTTCAGTTGTTTTAATTTGTTCAGTAAGTTTGGTTTCAGGACATTGAGCCTCAGACGGGGGGTTAAGTTCTATAGCTGTTGATTTCGGTTTTGCATCAGATGTTGCAGGAAGTTGTGTGGTGCGTTTAGTTTCAGTTACTGGTTTGGGCTCAGTTACTGTTGGTGCTGGTTTAGATTCAGGTGCAGTTGTAGTTCCTGGTGCTGCTTTAGTTTGTGAAGCAGGTTTCGGGTCAGATGATGCTGTTGTTTTAGTTTCTGGAGCTGATTCAGTGGTTGGCATGGGTTTAGGTTCTGGCTGAGGTTGAGATTTGGTTTCCAGTGCTGCTGGCTTGACTTCCTTTACTACAGGAACAGGGGGTTCTTCTATGCTCGATTTAACACTGTGAAGAGATGAAGAAGTGAGACAGTGTTCAGGATTCAGAGCCTGAAGTTGTGTACTGGTAGTTGTTTACCTTTGCTGCACCACAGTCTTAATACATGCTGTTGTGTCGTCCTCATCATTGATAATTACCCTACAAGCACAAAAGTGGTATATACATGTAAGATCATCGGGTCATCCTAAAATAGTGATGATTTTTAAAAATGCACAATGATGCATCATCCTTTTATCTGTTTTATCCTTCCTTACAGTTCATGAGGACTTTTCCCCCATGCTCAACCCAAACAATACATGCAGTACGTACTTTTTTGCAACAAAGGCAGTGCTTGTCTCTACAGGATCAATAGGTTTATCTGAGGATCTGAAAGAAATGAAAATCCCCAAATCAATCAGCATACTTATGATATGAACTCATTTAATCTCAGTTCAATTCAGAACTTGAAATAAATTGTTTAAATTCTGGTGTTTTGAAAAACACACCATGGCACCAGCACACTGTGCATCATAATGTGACATAAGAAAAGTCAGTGAAAGTCATCACATTAACACGCTGCAACTTTGCAAGAAGAAAAGCTGCAGGTGACCATTTAAACTCTGCTACTACGTTGATATATTGAATATTTAACTTTAGACCAGACTTATTAATAGTTGTAAAATTAGCACAGATGGCACAGAAGCGTAGGTTGCTACTCCGAGGCTTGCCAGTGACCTTCCTGGAAGAAGTTCTCCCCCATGTGGTGGCTTTTGAGCAGGACAGGTCAAGGGAAAAAAAACTGTGGTTGGTCAAATCCACTCCAATCCAATCCAATCCAATCCAAAATGTGTCAACAACACACCCTCACTGTGATGTGAGGCTGAGAAGCCAGAGATCAACAGTCACACAACCCAAAGGCTGCGTTTCAGTCAATGGATTACATTGTAACAAAGATGCTCCCTTTCAGTCAGTCACTTTGATGTTTTGTCAAAAGATTCGCCTAAGCCTAAACCTAAGCTACCAGAACAAGTTCTTCTTCTGCCTCAGGTCTGTAGACCCTATGCTTTTCGAGGAATTACATGTGGTATTTTAAGCTGCATACAAAAGGATGACACCCATTGACTATTTCTGGGAGGAATTCAGATGAGACCATATTAGATGCAAAACTTCTACAGCAATGGAATACATCATGTTGCCAAAACCATTACCAACTACTCAGGAGCGGTGGAATGAGAAATTTTCCAGTGGTCTTAAGAGGTACCACCGAATTCCCATATATTTCTGTAAGTGTGGCTAAAAATGCCCAGGACATGTTCAAATCCTCAGCGATTCCACTCCCAGACCAAAAGACACAAAGATGATTCTTGTCCTGGTTGACCTTCAACTGTCACTGGCCAAAGAGTCTATCTATGTGTTGCATCGACTGGTTTTGAGACAACTTTAGACAATCGTCTGTATATGGCAGCATATGGACACCTGCCCTCTGCACTGGGTCTGACAACTTTGTGATAGGGTTTGAGGGGACAATGAAAGCATAACACAAGGTACTGGTAGCTTCGAACTCTGAACCATTATAGGGGTCTGTGAAGAGCATGTGAAAATTAGCATCCATCAGTTCTATTACTCCAGCAGTAAGTTCGGCCCCCTTTGGGCTGCCTGTCTCAGTGGTGCTTCTTGTCCTCTCGCTCTTGGTATGTTGTATGGGGTCCAGGGCACCATGGGAGCAAACTATCTCTTATGCAGGAACCATAAGCTCGCTCAGACCTTCAGCCTGTTTTTTGATCAGAGACCCACATTGCAAAGTTTCCCAGATGGGTTATCTGTCTTAGCCATTCAGGCAGCCAAAGCATTCCAAGTTTTGAAGGAAACATTTGGACGATTCTTCCAGGTGGCACCTCTATATGGACATAACTGCACCGCTTTAACTGCCCCGCCCTCAAGAAAGGTGAGGAATCTAGTGATCTCTTGGAGCAGCTCCAGGACGAATGAAACAAGAGATAACTTTAGTCACAGTGTGCTGTTGAGCAAGGAGTGTTTCAACCAATCACATTGTTAATTGTTATAAAGTAACCAGCTTCAAGTTCTTGACAAACACTACAGCAGTTAACACTAGAATCAAAAAACATACTCGTATTTCTTTGTGGCTGACATTACATATGAACGTCTATTTGCAGATGAACTCTTGAGAATGCTGCTGGCAGCCTCTATCCTGCACACACAAAGGAAAGGTTGTTTTACCGCTGACCGCCATTACATACATTTCAAATTGCACTAGTCAGTAGGTGGGAATCATATTTAACCTCTTGTCCATTTCCTCTGAGCTCAAACTTGATTCAGATTCCACGGACTTCTCATTGCTGGACCTTATTGTGTGAGGAGCTCTGAAAAACACACATAAAGAATGAAAAAGTAAACTTAACCAATGCACCCCTGGTTTATATACATACTTGAGCGGGAGTGATTTTGGCTCACTTACATTTTCTTGTAACTTTCTGATGACTTTTTGGTGAGGTTATTTACTCCACTTGGGTAGAATGAAATGTCATGTCAATAAAATTGTAAAAGGTAAATATCATTTTAAAATAGAGTGATTTTTGAGAGATCAATATTGCTTACGCAAATCCATTGCTGTATGAAGACGTTGGCTTGGACTCTGTTTTTGTGAATACCCCTCTAGAAATACCAGATAAGAAACAATATTGAAACTAAAGGTGCGTTTCAAAAATTCACTGTTGGCTAATGGAGAATTGTCTTTACCGGATTATGTATCCAGATGAAGCCGATTTTGATCTGTGAAATGAAAAAGAAAAACAAAGATTAATATGATAAAAATGAACCTTATTTTACAAATCGACATATTAAGAGACTTGTATACAAATACAACATCCAATTTACAATATAATCTTTCAGTTTGTCTGTCAGATAACAAATTACCTAAACTATTTTATCAGGGCCACAAAATCTGATAATCATCACTGGAATTTCCAAAAATCTAAATCACAGAGTGTCTTCAGAACCCGTTAAGAGGTTCTAAAGTCATTCAAAATTCACTGTGCTACTATTTGTTAGAGTTTGGTTAGACTTTGCATATAATAATAAAAATCTATTGATTGGAAGTGGCAAAAGCTCTTAACTATTGAAATAACATGACATTTATTTTAGAAGGCACAAGATGAACCATATAAACTACATCTTCAACGGCAACCGATAATAAAGGTCCTAACCAGTCCTCTTCTATGCGCTCTGAACAAGTTTCCTCTAGCTTACATTGAGCAATAATTCACATATGTTGAAACAATTATTAATTACTAACTGCAGAGGCTTGTTCCTTTTTTTTTAATTATGCATAAACTTTGTGACTTTGGAAGTGCAGAAGGTTGTTCTCTGCTCAGTGAACAAATCATAATGTGGACTTCTGTATGTTATAGTACATACTTTTCAGAGTCGGAATTTGGCTTTGGCACACTGACTGTTGGTGAAGAAACAGGACTTATTTCCTCGAGCCCACCACTTGTGCGTTTTGCTCGCACTTCAGCAAGCCTGCAAAGCAAAATGTCAGAAATATTTTAGATATTTTGCATTATATTTCAACCTACATTATGTAACATGCTTTGTGTAGCTAAATGTTCCGCAGTAAAAACACATCAGTTATGCTCTGTTCAGGGTATGTGCAACAGATGCTATCTTAGTTTCAGATTCCATTGCCCACCCCTACTACACTTAATTGCTTACTATTACACTTGTTTTTTTATGATCTATAATCTCACAGCAGCAATTACCTAAACCCCTTAATTACGTGGCAATAAAACACAACTCTGAGTCTGACAGTCTTTTAATCAATCATTAACATTTATTTTCACTTCTGTTCATGTAATGAATGAATGTCTAACGATGCCTTTGTTGCTTATCAAGATGCTGTAATTATACAAAATATATGTAAATAGAAACTGAACTTGCACTATTTTGACAACAGAAATGTTGAAACCTCATGCTGCAAATACATGAATATGCTGCAAATGTACAGACCACGACAGAAATGTTTGATGGAGACATAAACCTGGTTTGTTTCTGCTTATTGTTTAGTGGTGCTGGAATCAGGGAAATTTGTAAATCTGTTGAAATTAAACTTTAAAAGAGGAAAAAACATTGTTTAATAATAAAAAGCTTCACCCAACCACTAAACGATATAGTGGAAAAAGCATGTTAAATAGCCAAAAAATCAGAAAATTTGGGTGTATAAAATTATGAGTACGACTGTAAGTAAGGTTTTGTTTTGTTTTTTCTTTGCCAATCTGATCATGTGACTACTTGGTATCTTTAGAATTGCATCATTTTAAAAACTAAATGGATTATGGACTGAGATCTTTTGATGTTGCTGAGTGGAAAATTTTAGTTTTTTTTGTTTTTTTTTATAAACATCTACTAATGTTATTACTATACACAACATATTTAACACTGAACCATAAAGCATGTAATCTAAAATTTCTAAGCTTTTAAATTACATTTTCTACTTAAAGAATGTTTTGGTTCTAACTGCATCACAGAAAATGGTGCAAGTTTAGAGGTTAACTAATAAATCTTAAACATTACTGAGATATTTAACAGTGAAACATGTTCTTATGCATTTCTAACCATGGTTTCTCCTCCTTGCTGTCAGGAGGTTCCCCTCCTTGCTGTCTCTGGATCCAGCTGCTGTCTCCTTTAAGAGCTGTTCGGACCTTTGTTGTCCGGAAAACTGACTGTCTGTCCCCTTCTGCAAGCAAAGCAGTCAAATGATACAGATTTTTCAAAAACTCTGACAAGAATGTTGAAAATAGCTGAAAGTTGAGTGTGTTGTTAAGCTATGTGTGACATGCTGCCCAACAGGATTTGATGCTGTGACGTGGGCAATCCAAATTCTTGTTTTTGAAAGTGGATTGTCATAAAATGATAGCCATGACTCATGAACAAACACTAAAGGTGTGAGCAGTGAGATACAGAAGTGAGACACTGGTTTTGTTCACTAACCTTTGGACATTTTTTTGATTGCGTGTGTCAAAAATCCACCTGTATTTAAAAACAGAATTGGAATTAAACAGAGTAATTCTTAATGCCTTTAAATTTTCACTTTAATCCGGTAAAGTGAAAGTGTATTAACCCTTAGAAATCCCTGCATGCACTGGCGCGTGTGTCAAGCATCTGCTTTTTCAAACAAGGTTATTAGTTTTGATATTATTAGTTTTGGTGTTTTAAACAAAGTTTAAAGGAGTTATGACAAAAAATGCACAATCTGCTTTACGTACAGTCTGTGCCATCTAGTGGTGAAAAGAACGGATAACCTTTGGAAGTACAATACCTGTGAGATGGCTCGTGCTTTTCAATATTCTGGCACAAAACAAAGCACAATGTAACAAAAAGTACTTGGAACAGTTTAGGAGAGATTCGTATGTGTTTTTTTTGTACTATTTTCACATTGTTTTGACTTTGTCTGCTTTTTTGGGAGAATTATTAATTCTTTATTTTGTCAACACTTTTTATTTTTATTCTAAAACATAAAAAAACTTTCCACTGTCAATTTTTTTTATTTTTGTAGTATAAAAATGACAATTTACTACTAGTAATTGTAATTTTGTACAATTTAAGTATTGTTGTGGAAGTATTGTGTAATGAAATGAAAAATATTTGTAAAAAAAACTGTACTAAAAAATTATATTTTTGTAATGTTTTAAATGTAATTTATCATTGCAAATTGTAATGTAGTGAAAAAAAAGTGTTTTTTTTTTACCAGATTTCTATGAGGTAAACAGTGCAACAATAAAAGTACCTGCAGTGAGTTATAGACAATAATTTATGACAGATTTTGCATGAGCACAAAACTGCATTTAATAAAATATATGAAAATTCCAGATATACACTGTAATGCACCCAAAGTTCCTGAGTAAGTTTCCCTGAAACATGCTGAAAAGCCTGTGCATCCAGAAAGAAGCCACACATGCACAAACAGACATTTAGAGCTGTAGAATGCCCTTTGTGATCGGTAAACCAGCCTTAAGCAATATTTTATTATCAACCTAGATTTATAATTACATTTTGACTCTCGCCAAGCCAATCTCACATTTTCTGTGCTGCAAACTCCCCCCTCTTTTTGGTTCCTCTTCACTGTGGCTCAACCAGGGTCTACAAACTAAACTCTTGCAACGACTCCTACATTAATTCCAACTTTAGACATTTGTAAAAAAGGAAAGCACTGTCAGCATTCACCCTCTCTAATGGAAGGACCAGTTCAAACTGAGTTTTGGAAAATGATTGGGTTGAGTTGGTCCACCACTTCAAAGTAGCTTAAACCAGCAGCCAGCTATCAACACAGCTGGAAACTCTTGCTGTGCCACTAGAATAAATCACTAGCTATTCTCACAAAAAATAAAATCCAAAGTCCAATTTCTCAGATTGTGGTTAACCAATATTCAGGTCAGTCCTCATCCAAACTTGTGTATAAATAGACAGGGTTGTTTTGGAGGATTAAATTCGAAGGTTCTCATAAACAAACCTCAGGAGTGACATGAAATGACCTTGACGAGTCAATACAAGTGTAAGCCTGTGTGAATAGTGACCGTGACAGAACCAAATCAACACTAGAAAGACAAAGCACCTCACCATCCCAGAATACACTACCTGTGAGAATGAAGTTAACCTAATAACAAACCTATCCTGAGCTCACAATGTTTCAGAGCATGATCCAGAAGTCAAAAAATGAACAGACTACTCACCTGATTCCAGAGTGTATGAGTGGAAGATGGAAGGGAGCTGGTGAATCAGCTGCTGACTTCAGGTCTTAATAAAGAAACACCCTCTCTCTCTTTCTCTCTCTCTCTCTCTCTCCCTATCTCTCTTACCAGTGAAGGTGTCACCGACAACTCTCTCCTCCAGCAAGCAGGTCGGGGTGTGGGCACAGACCTGCCCAGCCAGTTGGGTAGGCCAAGCAAACCAAACATATAGGTGTGCACCTGCCTGGGTGTGTGCGCCTGTGATTAATGCTCAGCTGCAAAAAGTTTTGAGGATTTCTTGATTTTATGATATTGAACAAAGTCAGGAAATCTTGGTCCTGTAGTGCCACAGCTCTGCCCTGTGTAGATTCAGTGAAACCAATCAGTGCCTTCATTAAATGATAAAACGTCATAAAATAATTTTTTACATTTTAAATATTTGTACATTTCAGATTCATAAATTTAGGTAATGAACCTTTTTGATCAAAGAACGCAAATATTTATTTATATATATATATATATATATATATATATATATATATATATATATATATATATATATATATATATATATATATATATATATAAAATACTGAGGTATATTTAGTTATATTTCAATTTAATTGACTTTTTAAGAGATAAATACCATGGAAATGCTATGGCTATTACAGCAGAAATATTTTAAAGTTTTTTTTTATGATAAATTGGAGACATTGTACCATTTGGTGACTGCACAACATCTATTTTGGAAGAAATTAAAAAGACCATATATGTGTTGTTTTTTTTTTTACTGCCTTAGACATTTCAAATATTTCACTAAATGTAGACCGTAATGGTTGCTTATACATGCGTGTTCTAACTGCTTACAGAAACTCGTCAGTAATGAGTGAGTGCTCATTGGAGGTGAACAGCTGAGTCAGAGTTTCTAAATCAAGATTCTAGCTTCAGAAGGGAACCAAATGTTTGAAAAAGGGGAGGTGTGCAGGTCTCTAGGAAACACCATAACCCAGTGACCAGTAAATCCTCGATGAGCGAAGGCTCGCAGGTCTGATGCAGTTTCACTCTGGGATACGCCTAATGCTCTGGGACAGAGGGAACTGGTTTGACTGCTGTGGCTAATAGTGATTTTGATCTGTGAGAAGAGAATGTGAGCTATCTGAACATCTCCACCTCTCCTCCAACGCCTGCTGGAGGAATCACAAAAATGCTACGTTTGTCAAACATCGTCATTTGTCTTTTTTATATATTAACACAAAAACATAATATTAGGTTTATATTGTTCTAAATGATAAAAAAAAAAAATCCAGATGGAACAGTGAGCACTCAACCAATAACCTATTGTTTCCCATAGTGTTCATTTCATCTCACCAAACACCAAATCACTCTTCCATCACACAGGACAATATTTTTTTCAGAGATAAGCTCATCTAATGTCTACATCTTTTGTTAATTTCCTAAACAAAAATGAATTGACCAGCCAATGACTAATGCTAATTACCTCACATGACAATCTACATTAAATCATTCAGGATATTTGGCATCTAACAAAATGCACATATTGAAAAAGTGGGAAAAAAAAACTTTTTTTAGTTAAAAAAAAAATTGTTTAGTTCAGAACAGTAAAAGTCAGCTGGATTTAGGAAGATTTTAAGTATTTTGTCCTTGTTTACTACTGTTCCAAATCTCTGCAGTTTAGTAACAAAGAGACCAATCAGTGTTGATTATTAACAATGGACTTATATATTGACTGTATATGACAAAGACAGTTTTCCACCTCCCATTTGCCAGTTTTTTTACCAGATACTTTTACCTATAGCTACAGACTATTCAAAAGTAGGCTGAGGATGCATGAGCATCTCAAAGGCACCTGATTGACTAAAGCTGTGAACCGGTTACATACAGTCAATTGCTGTCACTCAAGAAACCACACCCTTCATTCAGCAAAGTTCATTTATGACCCATTTCCAGCATTCTTTAACACATTACACATCCATATACTGTTAGCTATTAAACATTCTGAGCTAAGCAGATTTTATTTTTCTAGAAGACAATAGCTGCATTTCCATCCGCTTATATTTATGCGTATTTTGGAATATTGCATAAAAAAAACCTGGATGTGCATATATTTTGAAACTTTTTATTCAATAAGAAAATAAATGAGCACAAACTATGAAGAAAATGCAGTTTAAAAAAAGAAAGACAAATCATACGATTTTACTTGGTGGCGGCATGAATAAACTTACCAATCGACTTCTTTGCACAGCATCTGTAATATTTTTTTATTCATTGTAAAATTCCTTCCCCAAAGCCTGTCATCAAAGTGGCTCAAGATTATCACCTCCCAGAACGGCCTTAACCAGCTCGTTCCCAAAGATCAGTCTCCTGCCAATTACTTTTGGTTGTAGATTTGTGTGAAGATGGCGAGTACAAATGAAGATTTGTTTCTTAGAAACCATAGTTTATTCTGTTCACTAACAAATAAATCACAGACTCATTACAACACGTTTACATATTTGGAATGTAAAAAAAAATTGTTTGTGAAATGGTACATTATTTAAACAGAAGGGTTTGATTGTGCTCATAGTTAAGTCTCGTTAGTAATTCATTAAAACTGAACACGAACAGCTCATGCTGCAGTTCATCTCATTCAGCTTTCAGCTCTGGCCCTTTCCTCAGATGTGAATAGCTCTCCACAGTGCGTGCCACTCCCTCTTTTAAAGAAACTAGAGGTCTATAACCAATGTCTTTTTTGGCTCGAGCACAACTGTAGTAATGGTGAGTGCCAGCCAGAGCCACTCGCATTGGACTGAAGGTGGGTTTGAAATGGACCAGCGGTCGCAGCAACAGAGCAATTGCCCACAGAAGCAAAGCTATCCCATAGACTAGTGAGTAAGGCAGGTGGTATCGAGGAGCACTGTAGCCCAGGCCCACCAGAATCTGAGACATGAAATCCCAGAACGGCACCGGCTCGTCATTAGTTATGTGGTAAGCCTGTTAGCAAGAAGATCGAGAGAATGTGGATCAAAACTCAGGACAAGAGCTAACAATAAACAACTTAATTAAAACTGATAGGTTTGCTGCGATCATCCAAACAAAAAAGATTTCTTGTGTCTTCTATTGCCAAAAGTATCCGGATACTGGGTTTGTGGTGATTTACAATTTCAATCCATTAGTATAGACAAGCCTGTCTAATACATAAAGATCACATATGAGTCGCTATTAAAAAAAGCAGTTTTTCCACCAGATTTTAGTAAATAAATGGCATTCAATCACTGATTGGTGACAGAAAAGTGCAATCTCTTTAGTGAAAACCTTTTTATTTCTCGTTACAACGTCAGGATCTTCTGCAATCAGATAAACAAAGGTCTGCACTTCCTTGTTTGCCCAAGGTTGAGTCATTTTTTAATTTCAAAAGCAGTACCAACTAACAGTACAATTGCTTGCTGGTTATTAGAAAGCTTTAGAATTAGAATGTGCTTGTACCGGGTTTTTGTATGACAAAATGTATGGACACTTCTTCCTGTCCTGTCAGTGAGCTCAGACCAGTCAGTGATCAACAGGAAGTTGTCACACTTTTCCTTTGAATCACCGAAATCACCTTCACCAGACATAGCCTGCTTTTAGAGCTTCATCTAAATGAAAAAAGTACCACTTGCGGGTGGAGAAAATGGTGAAAAAGGCTGGTGGAAAATGGCAATAAGTTGCTGGTCGGAAATAAGACCTGGGCATCATCATGCTTGTCAGATTTCCTTCTTTACTTCCTTCAGAGGCAAAAGGTTCAAGGTTCAACAAAAAGTTCTATTTTGGTCACATCTGACCACATGACCTTCTCCCGTGCCACCTCTTTCATACAGATGGTCTTTGGTAACCTTCAGATGGGGCTGGATATTTATAAAAAAAAGGTGTTCAATATGTGATGAGTTACTGATGCCAACATGCGAGACTGACCCATCACTATAATGATCAGACTGATAGCCATGCTCCACAGATAAGGGATTATGTAAATAATGTCATTAATGAAAATTAAAAAAAAAAAAACATTATAGAGCTGTAGCTGAGAATTAATTATTCATATTTTGGCTTTGAACATTATTATTTTGGTGTTTGGACGTTCACATACAACAAAAAGGGCATTTATAATGCATTTTTGAAACCTTGTCAAAAGCTCCTCTGTTTCATTGCTCTTTGTGTATGGTTGTACTTATAGGTAATGATATCTATGACTAGAAAACAAGTAAAAATTTGCCAATTATGTAATTCTTAAACAGGTAACCCTAAAACCCTTTGAAGCATCCAGATGACCTAGCTCTTTGTGGATTATTTGTTAAAACAGGCCCAATATTCAATATATTTTGGTGCATTCTCCCTTTCTTTTACATTTCATAATGCAAAGTCACGGGGTGTGTTAGGAATTTAAGAAAGTCTGAATGGAAGACTGAGAATGTGCTTCTCTTGAAATTGAAAGTTGATTCATGATGAAGCATTAGCGCTATCTGTTTACACAGAGTGCATAAACACATGAGGGAATGCTGATCTACGAACATCACTCACTCATCAACACTTCTCATGCATGCCATACCTGACTGCAGAGAGGAGAATCAGCCTTGAGGTGTTCGGCCGCTAAAATATGTCCATGGACCACATTCTCCACGTAAGTGAAGTCCACAAGATTAGACCCATCACTTGAAAGAAACACAGAAGTAAAATCAGCTTGATTTGTTAAGATTAGATAGTAAAAAAAAAATCTATCTGAACAAGATTACACACCACTGGTGCACGAATGACACTATTATATTCACTTTTTTCTTAAGAATTATTTAAAAGGTTTGAAATGTTAATCCATTCATCATCTCGCTAAAGAAAAGGATGGTGTACACCCAGGAGGTTGGTGCCCCACTGCACTACATAAAATGTATTTTTTATTATTAAAGAAACTTTTACAGAAGTCATGCTCTAGGAAAACAAAAAGTCTTTAAAGCTTTTAGAACTAGTTTGTGGCTCAGTTATTTCCTTTTGTTTTGTGTAGGTTCACCCCAAAGCTGATCAACTTGTGTTTATTGTCTACTTTTTCAAATTTGGGGATGATTTTAACTAATAAACTGTGAACTTTCAAGCAAATAAGCTCCTTCCTTCCATCATTCAGTGCAGTTAAAGTAAAGCCCTCACCAAGCAAGAAAGAGGAAGTCACCCATTCAAACAGCTGTAGAGCATCAGAAGGTCATGCTGGGTTGGCATTTGACACTGTTTTTTGCATCTAGGTACTCATTCAATGCCGCTTACAAATACGTTTTAATCACACCCATCTGTGCACCAATCACCAGCTCCATCTTCATGGTGATGCTTGTTCATCAATGAAGCGTGCTAATAGACAACACATAATAATCTGCCCTGAGGATAATCAAGAGCTGCTCTGTGCAGGATGTGAACATAATCAGCAGTTGCACTGTTTACAATCCAATGATTTGATCCTTACGAACCTTCCATGAGTTACAGGATTACAACGTTATTGGAGCTATTTTTAAACCAAAACCACAAGACAAAGAGTACAGTGCAGGATGCCAAAGAGACCCTGATACAAAGGCAACACTTTTGTTTTTTGAGCTTTGGCAAAGGTTTGAACATGTGTTCCTTGGGTTTCTGTTATTGGAGTTCATGTCCATCCATGCATCTTCTCGGTTTGTTTAAAAATCCGTTCTGTTTCACTCTGACCTTATGATATAGTAAACTGTGACCAATCTGAGAACAGTGCACAAGAACTTCTAAACATAAACCAATGCATAGTTCACGTTGATGGACGAGGTTTTAGAGAACAAGCGTGGCTTGTGGTAGTGTTGGCCATCTTATAACCGGAAGTTTGACAGTTCGATCCCCGCCACTTCACCCGCATTGCCATGTATGGATGTGTGTGACAGGTGGGGCGGGTTTGTTGGTGGGCAGGAGGCATGAAATGGCAACCATTACCAAGGTAGCTTATCAACGCCAATGTGTGAATGAAGGATCCTCTAAAATGATATAGCATCTTTGAGCTTCTGGAAAAGCACTAAATAAACTTTTCTATTATTAACAAGTTCTCATATATAACACAATTTGACCTTAAATGGCCCAGTGGCAGGTGGTGATGGGTCATCTGTATTTCTAACAATCTATGATTTTATTCTTATTCTCTTGAAAAGTCTACTCAGAAATCTTACTTTATACTAGGGTCAGCTATACTAATATTAATCATGACGCATACTGTGTGCAACTATGATTCCTAATACGTGGTAACAATTTGAAAAACTGGAATAGCTACCGAAAGATGAACTTCAGGTGGCATGCTGCCACCTAGTGGACCGGAACTCTCCAGCCTTTTTCTCAAGGACCACAGAGGAATGAGCAGTGAGAGAAAGCCAGAAGTGCATACCCTATGATGAACTTCATCTTTCCCCTGCGGGCTGTGTCCACCAGGATGGGCACTAGTTGAGGGTCCCGGGGGCCAAAGATTCCATGAGGACGGATAGCAACAGTGAGCAAACCCTTCTCTTTACTACAGGCTTCCAACACAAGCTGACGAGACAGAGTGCTGATAACATTCAGGGATGCCGTCGACTCAACTCAAAGGATTATAAAATTTAGGAAATCAAATGAACCCAACCCACCTTCTCTTGCTGGATTTTGGTCTCTGTATAATAGTCAATTGGCTTTTTTGCATATGGTAAATCTTCTTTCCCATTCTTGATGTCATTTCCTTCAAACACTACACTGGCACTGCTGGTCAGGATTAACTTCTGTAAAAAGAGTTTAAACATCAGCATGCTTTGCAGTGTTCAATAAAACTTGCTTTGCAGTGTTTTGACTGCAAAAAAATTCCAGGCTCAAGATTTTCAGGAATTAAGAACAGTTGAGGTGGCATAAATGGAATAAAATCTACATATATAGTGAATTTATGTATGTATGTATACCTAGTATGAATGTATGTATGTATATATGAAAAGTTTTTGATCATTTTGAGCTTAAATGTAATCGGTGAAATCTGATTCAGAGATATACACTAAGCTATAATAAAAGCACCATCACCAGATCTGCATAACTGATGAATAGTTTTAAAACAGCTGTAAAGCATTACTTGAGTAGTGTCAAAACAGTGGAGCGTTCCTTTAAACATACCTGTACTCCAGCCTCATGACAAGCCTGTATGACAGTCTTTGTTCCCTCGATATTGACTCTCTCAAACAGAGCACGGTCATCACTGCCTGGAGCTGGAGAGGCACAATGAAACACCACCGACACTTCTTTCAAAGCCACCAGCAAAGCCTAAAAACCATTACAAATGGGGTAAAAAAATGGTTTTACCCAATTCTATCAAACTTGAACTACAAACACCTCTTTGTCACACAGGTCCCCTTGATGAAAGGTCGTTCCTGGCAATTCATAGGCCTGCCGGATATCAAACACATTAACCGTGTATCCTTTGTCTACTAAACGCTCCACAAGATGCCTTCCCAAAAACCCAGATCCTCCGATGACAGCACAGCGCTTGCTGCTCTGCAAAGGAACACAACCAGTTCACATCACCAAGAAGTGTTGGATATACTGTTACTGGCACAAGAGAAGTAATTGACAGAATTTATTCAATCTATACCAGGTTAACAAAGATAAATACATACACAGTCAAATGATTTTCACACTCAAAGTCTAAATTAAAAATATAATGCATCTATAACTGAAAACAAACATCTCAGCAAGTACTCACTGGTCTTATTCGAGTTGCCATGTGTGCTTCTTCCAGATAGTGACAGTTATCTAACCTGTGAAAATATTACTCACTTTAAAAACATTTTAACAAAGTTTTTAACAGTATTTAATCTATTTACTGTACCAACTATAGTCTTCTGTAGTGGTCTGAAGTATTCCGACAGCAAAACAAGTACTGTTTCTAGTGTATAATCCTCTTGCTCAGTATTTTCACAAATATATTTGATGGAGTTTCGCTCATTTAGCAGATCCACCTGTGAAACGCTTTACAGCTGAGTTGATCGTGGAGAGGGCAAACTACCAACATCCTGATGGGCAGAGAGCGGAGAAACATTTGATTGGTCGAGCTCCGTATCAGGACTCGACCTGACAAATGAACTAAACCAATGAGAGGACGCCCACGTCAAAGGGTGCCACTGCACGGACCAATCGGTTAAAAAGCAACAAATGACAGCTTTAGCCACGCTCCTGAATGAAAAAAAAAATTAAACAAATAAAAATTTTAAATTTCGTGAGCGATAATGTAAAAAAACATCAAACATACATAAAAATAAATGTTTATAGAATTATATAAAAATGTATAATTTAATTAATATATAAATTATGTAAATATAAAAACATTGGTTGGGCGGTTGCGCGCCATATCATCCCACCCACTATAGTAATTTTATCCAATCAGCTCTCTATATAAGCCAAACGTCGTTGTACGTAATGATATTTGTCATAAAACAAAATATATGGCAAGCCTTATTAACATTTGTTTTCAATTTTGACGTCAATTGCCGTTGAGATATCTATAATGTGAGTGTGAGTAGTTAAACATACATTCAATAAATATACAATGTTTATTTTACTAGGAGTAATTTACATTAAATATTTTGGCAACCCATTTACGGTTACTTATAATTCTCCATTGATTCCATTGAAAGATAATTTTTATATCTTCAATTGAGTTTAGACTAGTCATAAATATATTTAGCGATATCTCTAAATATTT
Organism: Danionella cerebrum; assembly: GCA_007224835.1. Taxonomy (NCBI): domain Eukaryota; kingdom Metazoa; phylum Chordata; class Actinopteri; order Cypriniformes; family Danionidae; genus Danionella; species Danionella cerebrum. The sequence goes on from SRMA01008478.1 coordinate 48,772, forward strand.
TTTTCACAAAATTAGTTAAAAGATATCTGTAACTGGTATGAACCACCCCTTTGCCAAGCCTCACTTTTTCCAACGCTACCAGTTAGCTGGGCGAGGTTCTAAAGAGTTGTAGTTTGGCATCAGCATTAGTATTTTGAGACATCTCTAATAAAATGTGATAACTCCATGGCCCTAGTTAAAAAAAGATGCTACAAATCCATATAATCAATATAAGTCTTCATGTCTTTTTAAATGAAACGGTTCAAAATATCATATCAGACAACATCGATATTCAATACTACCGCATCTTCTTTGCGCTGATGGACATCACAAAAAAATAGCTTATGTCGGTTTGGAAAAAAGTGACAAACTATGTTTATTTTCGTTGTTTGATCCTGTTTGATTGTGGGCTTTTAAAACATGAACACAATACACTTCAGATTTGGCACTCGGTTTTTTATGGAGTTTATCAAGATCTGGAACCAAACCTTTCATTAATTATTAGTCTAGACTAGACTAGACTACAATTGTTCCTATCTTGAAATATATTCTTACAGATCAAGTGTTTAATTGTTAAGGCCGCCTGCCATAATTCTACCTCATATTATGCTCTGCATCTCACTCGGTTTGCGGTTTTTGTCTCGATTACGATGGTGAGTCACGAAGCACAGGTTATTGCCGGTTTTTATGTGTTCTGTTTGGTAACTGTTTCTTTTCAAACAGTATCATTCAGAGAAGCCAAGTCTCTCCTGTGGCGTTTCATCTAAATATTGTGTTTTCATCCACTAGGAGCGTTCACATGCAGGTGCATGCATTTAAACCTCGGTTTATTCAATATTAGGGTAATTTAATTGCACATAATTTTATTGTCGTTTTATACTTATTCTTTACTTGAAAATGTAATCTATTGCGGATATAACGCCCATAATTCGTTTGCATTTATAAACTACATTTTATTAATGTCCTATTCATATTCTTTTCTGTTCTATGTTGTATATCATAGGCTACGAGTCCTAAAAGACCCTCCCTGGGTGCAGTAGCCCCTCGTAAGAAAGCTTGTCCAAAACCCGAGCTTACAGAGGAGCAAAAACAGGAGATCCGAGAAGCCTTTGAGCTCTTTGATACTGATGCTTCTGGTAAAATCGAAGTGAAGGAGTTAAAGGTCAGTTACAGTAATTTTGTGAATACAATAACAACAAGTTTTAAAATGAAACTTTAAAAATTAAAAGCTCCCCCCACACCTCAGTGACTCCATTACCCAGGTAACAAACATGTTGTAATCTGTTGGTTCATCAATAAGTGAAAGCAATGTGTGTTACACTGTGGCAATGGAAGATATGCAAATGATGTCACAATACTCAGAAGTGCAATTGACGAATCAAACCTATTTTCAAAGAGTTTTACAGCACATCATTCTTCAAACTACTGCAATCCAAAGAATGTGTTTCAAGCAAATGGGTTGCTGCGATTCAAAGGAACATTTTCAACCCAGGAGCTGAAACTTAGTTACTAGTTGTCTCTGAGGTGGTTGAAAGAACTTTTTCAAGTATTTAGAATTAAATAAGTGGCTTATTACTTTGTGCAATTGATCTACTGACTGTGTGTTGCCTTAACAAACGTGTCATGCTGAATGAGTAACAGCATTAACTATTCCAAGCATGGCTATCCAACAGATTCTCGAATTAAAATCTAAATAAAATTGATTTGTACCTATCACTTTAATTTTTGCCAAAGTACTACCAGGCATTGAGGCTTTTTAGTATATTTTAAACTTTGTTTTGTGTTGACATCCAGAACATATAAATGTTATGAGACATTTGGATTAAAATCAAGTCTAATTCTTTTTAACTTAAGCATATGCTCATCTGAATAACTAGTAGTTATTTATCTGTATTAAACACAGCCATTTTACCACTTTTTTGCCACTCAGTCTCAGTGAAGAAGGCGTGGCCTGTTGGTAAAACAATGTCAACGTCTAATGTTTTTTGTAGAACTGAGTGTAATCAATATTTTAATGGAAATTAACATTTAAAAATTGTATCTAATTACATGTATTTTAACCCATTTTGAAATAATGGGTTCCTAAATATTGTTTTTGGTCTCTTACCACCCTAAGATTTCTATTTATTTTGATCAATAAAAGTATTGCGATCATGAAAATTTGAGAGCTCCAGTGTCTGTCTCTTTTTGTCCGCAATCTTCCTGGAGCTTCAAAAAAAACAGAACATTGATTTTTCCGTAATACAGTGAATGTTTTTGTTCAGTTTTATGCATTTAATATCAAGTATTATTGCTTTATTTAAGGTTATGACATTTAGTTGGTAACACTCCCTCTTCGTGTTATTAAAAAAAATCACTGCTGATTGGCTACAAGTGTGTTTTGGTCGTCAGTCTGGCTCCGATGTTTGAAGCTTTTTTGTATCACCCTACCTTTCAAACTCTAATCCCTAAATAGATTCTTATAAAAAAGACAGTTGTGGTGGACTGATGACCTATCCAGTGTGTACCCCCGCCTCTCACCCAATGTGCGCTGGAGATAGGCACCAGAAGACCAGCAGAAAAGGGAATAAGAGGGTTGGAAAATGAATGAATGAAAAGAAAAGACAGGTTTTCTCTTCTGCTGTAGGTGGCCATGAGAGCTCTGGGGTTTGAGCCCAAGAAGGAGGAAATCAGGAAAATGATTGTTGAAGTTGATAAGGACGGGACGGGAAAGATCTCTTTCAGTGATTTTCAGAGTATGATGACTCAGAAAATGGTAAGAGCAAACTCTATGTTTTACAGAATCTTCACATATTTCAGGCTGGTCAAAATGAGTATTCTGGTTGAAAATCTTTAGGCTGAAAAAGACTCCAAAGAAGAAATTCTTAAAGCCTTTCGGTTGTTTGATGATGACGAGACTGGAAAAATATCTTTCCGCAACCTGAAGAGAGTGGCCAAAGAACTGGGAGAAAACTTGACGGATGAGGAACTGCAGGTAAAGAAACACCTGTGTACTGGGATGAATATCTGTGAACAGGAAGAGATGTATTTTTTTATCATCTCTGCTGCCTGTAGGAAATGATCGAGGAAGCAGACAGAGATGGGGACGGAGAAGTGAATCAGCAGGAGTTTCTTCGCATCATGAAAAAAACAAGTTTGTATTGAATCGTTTCTGAAGCACATCTCTTTCTCTGTAAGGGGTCATTATTTGCCTGGTTTGTGCATAGTGGCATCCCAAAACCTCAATGCCTAAGCACTGCCTGAGCCCACCAGGTCTCTTTTCAGATACTTGCTATGTAGCAAAACGACAACCACATCAGTAAAGCTTTGTTTGTTTACAACAAAGATTTGATGAGCCTTAATCACTATACTTAAAAAAAAAAACATCTACGATCGGACCCTAAAATAATAAATGCAAAGAATTTGTCATCTACAAAAGAGGAAATATTATTTTAAATTAAGATAACTTGACAAAAAAGTCTTCTGTAATACTCCAAAAAGTACATTATTCCACTTGCATTGAGTGCTGCGTTTCATACACAGTGTGTGAAACAAAAGAGTTTTAAATTAGAGTTTATCTGTATATCTGATCTGACATCAGTTTACTCTTCTCAGTGCCTGTTTTAAATATTTAGACTCTGATCTGTGTTTGTAACTTGTTTGTGTATTTCCTTGCTGTTTATATTTATGTACAATTGAGATGTTAAGTGCTGAATACAAATAAACTTATCCAAGCGGCTTTAGTTTGTATTACTTTGTATTAATCTCCCTAATTCTCTCAAACAAAGTTTGAGACTCCTTTTCAAGTGAAAGTGGGAGATGCCAGTGCCATTCAAAGCCATTTCCACTGATAAATCACATTCAGGCATAAAATTGGTCTCTTTATTACACATTAGGGCAGTGGTTCTCAAAGTGGGGGGCGTGCCCGCTAAGGGGGGTGCATATTCACTACAGGGGGGGCGCAGATCATCAGCAGAAAAAGAACAAAAAAATAAACAGCCAAAAGACGTAGAGTAAAAGTTGCATCGGTTTGTAAAGGGGAAGAGAAGAGCCACAGAAGGCGCACAGACCCAGGCAGGTCATTCAAAAGCTAACGCGGTTAAATACAGAAAATGTGCATATCTTGCTCTCGGCTTCACTGTTAATGTTGTTGGAGAGGAGGAAAGGCCCATGTGTGTCCTATAAAGGTGGGCGCGACCAAAAAACTTTGAGAACCGTTTCATTAGGGCAATATAGAGACCAATACACTCCAATGGAGAACATACAACAGGGACAACTACACTGTGTCCAGGGAGGGATTGATGGTCTATGGATCATAAGATTTAGGCAAAGCAGTTTATTTGTAAGACACAGGGTAATTAAAAAATTCTTTACATTGGAAACAAACAAAAAAAATAAAGTATATTTAATAAAATGAAGCAAAAAGCAAGCAATATAAAAGCATGACTAAAAACAAAATTAAGACCGTGAAATGCAGAGATGGAATAGTTGATCGCTCTTGATCTCCTCTGGAAGCGGGTTCCATCTGTGGGCTACGTGGTAACTAAGAGTATTTACTCTGTTTGGCATTATCCCGTGGTAGTTCTAATTTATTTGAACCAAGGGATCTCAGTTCCCTGTTTGTTGTGTGTTCACTGATCCTGACTGTGAGGTATTTAGGTGCTGAGTTATGTTCTGACTTATATATGAGCAGCAGAACTTTGAAATCTATTTGAATTAAAAACTGGGGAAATGTGTTCTGGTTAGAATTCAAGCCGCTGCATTATGAACAAGCTGTTGCTGTTTAATGGTCTTTTGGGGAAAGGTCTTTTGTCCAGCCTGTTGGAGATGAAAGCATGGATCAGTTTCTCTAAATGTGCTCTGGAAACAAAGCCTCTGATACTTGGAGTGTTTCTAAGATGGTAATAAGCTACCGGTAATTATTCATTGCATTGACATGGCTTTTGAAACTGAGCTCAGAGTCCAGAATGACTCCAAGATTCCTGAACTGGTTTAAAGTTATTGGACCCGTGGCAGTGAGATAAGCATTAACCTCAACAACTTCACTTTTGCTTCCGAATGCAATGACTTCAGTTTTGTTTAGGGCAATAATCTTCTCTTTGTCAGACCATTGAACGTGTCATGGCTGGGTCTTTAAGCAGGACAATGACACAAAACACATATGCAGGAAATTTAAGAAGAATCTCTTTAAAAAGCTCAGGCACCTGCAGTGATCTATCTTGACCTGAAACAATCAAAAAAATCTCAGGAGCAGGCTGAACCTCAAGTAATGACCCCAAAACTCAAATGATCTGGAGAAGACTTTTATGTTGTCTGCAACCTGGTGAAAAACTACTAGAAATATTTGATCCTTGTACTATTTAAAAAGTTCAGTGTCAGAAAGGCTACATTTTTGGAAAACTTTGGTTTAATAAATAAAAAAAAAGAGATCTGTATTATCCCTAGACCATTACAATGACCATAAGAAATGTTTTAACATCTTTATTCTTTAAAATATCTAAACATACAAAATAGAACTAGTCCATTTAATTAAAGAAAACCAGGACAGAGAAAATAAACCTACATTTAGCATTTAACGTTCATTGTAAGAAAGTAAGAAAAGAAGAGATTAATCACATGCACAGTTCTTTCAGGGAGAACATCACAGCTTCATTTCATGGGTTACGTTCAGCAAACTCTGTTGAAGCAGCATTTCTGATCTGAGGTACTGCGTGTGTTCAGCTCTGACTGAGCCGGGTCTTGCTGGCAAAGTCGACACTGAGTTTGCGCATTATTTCTGCATGACTCTGGCCAGCAAACTCCTTCTTTGTTGAGCCATAGTTCTCCTTCACAAAGTTAGCGAAAGGTGTGGGTGCCCGAGGCTTCGATGGAGTCAACAAAGACAGCTGCCCCGTGCATAGAGCACACACAAACTTGGAAGTGTCCAGAGATTTCGAATGTCTGCCGATCCTGTGAGCAAAGCCGATAGTCATTTAGAGCTTTACGAAAATGTGTCACACATTAATTTGAAAGGTTAATAAAAATGATTTATTTTCATACAAAATTAACAACTAGAATATGAAAATTTACTTTACACCCCAGACTATTGCCTCTCAGAAGTGAAGATCTACACTCACGTGTTCTTACAGCGGCTGCACTGATACTGGTACTTGTAGTTGATGTCGTAGCTATGGCAACGGGAAACCATGGGCAGCTCTGGATGTGCCAGCATTGCTTTTTGAGCATAAAGCCTCCAAAAGGGCCCATGCCCATCACGAACATTGTTTATTAGCCATGTAGCAGCATGACACATTTCATGGACTAGCGTATCCCGCAAGCGATCTGTTGGGAAAATGTAGTCGGTTTATCCGCAAGTTCCAATCGCTGAAGAGAACTGTAGTGATCGATACCTGCAGAGTCGCACACTTTGACTGAGAGCTCGATGCGGGCGTATCGTTTCCCAGTGCCCCGTTCCTGGCCAGAGATGCAATACCCAGCAGTCTTACGCATCTTGTTGTTCCATGTGACCGACATGTCTGCAGGAAGCTGGGAGGGTGAAGTGTAAAATAAAAAGGTAAAAACTCAACTTACTGATGTTTATATTTGTTATATTTCCAAGCTTTTTCACTAGCTAAAGCACTAGGGCTGGGTGATTAATCTAAAAGTAATCTTAATCAACTTTCAGAAACTGTAATTTGTCAAGTCTAGGTAGATTATTTCCCTTTAAAAGCACTACCACAAGTGGAGTCACGTGACCCAGGTCGGTTATGTTATTCCACCGACCTGCAGAGCATAGTGAGCTTAAATGCTTTCATTTTAGTTGTACATTTATTGCTGTTCAATTGTCACAGATAGTAGTGTGTGTTTCCTTCAATTACCGGTAATTTATTAATCAAGTAATGTACCCTTCACTCAATAATCTCTCACTTGTAATATGTGAGCAGTTCAAGCTCAAACAGTTTACAGTTGAAACCTTCTCAGTGAACTATGAAAAAGTCGTTATCGTAATTGAGCAAAAATTAAAAGACTTTAGGTCAATTAATAAAAACTTCAGGTCAAATTGCCCGGACCTTTAAAGCACATAGTGTTGCTCACATATTGTATATAGTGATATATATATAGATGTATATACTATATATAGTGTATAACCGTGTGCAGTCTGAGGCAGACTCAGAATATTAGCTAGCATTAAGCCTTAAATCCAGCTGTTGGATTTTTTTTTTTACAGCTCTTATATTCAACAAATTGTTGTGTTCTAAACTATACAGTAATATGAAAAGTACAGGTGCCATTTCTGCTTAAATAAAACAGCCTTCATTAGAAGTGCAGTGAAATACAGATCAAACCTATTTTTATGCACTTTTCGCATTAAAAACCCTGGATAGTTGGATCTGATGAAAAAAAAATGCACATAAACTACGAATGGAATCACATTTACCGAATAAATCCCAATGCATAGCAATACATTCTTCTGTCTGAACTGGGGGCAATGGAGTGGCTGATTTCATTGTAGAACATCAGAAATGTTCTTTTGGTCATTCTTAGTTGAAGTCTGGATTAAAAAAAACATTCTATTCTATTCTAAGACGCAAGCAAGTGATCATATACACTAGGTCTGGGTAAAAAATATTGATTCTCCGATTTTAATCGTTCTTCAGTTTAATGCAAAAAAATATAGATTTGGGAAATCCCTGAATCGATTCTTAATGCGTGTGTAAGAAGATATGAATATTCACCTCTCGTTAAAATAAACAACTGTGTACATTGTGCACCCTATTATTAATGTGGATGTGATTTTAGTAATAAACATAAGTAGGAGTTTCAGTTAGCAGCATTTATATCAAAATATGGATCCCATTTCTGCAAAACTAACATTTTAAATAAAATATTGAATCGAGGGTGAATTGAAACCATAAAAATAAGAATTGAATTGCCGAATTAATCACAATACTTAGCAGTAATATACACAAAAAAAGACCTTTTCCTAATGCAGCAACTCTCATTATTCTATAATCAGGAAGTGACGATTTTGTTCTCCTTGACTGGTTGTATGGAAACAGTGTTTTAATCACAAGTTTTTTTGCGGTATTCCAGTTTTGCATCTTTGTATGGAACATGACTATGGAAATGTACAGTCTAAAATGAAAAAAGGGGCAAAGCATGGGTGGAGAAGTTGGTAAAACCTAGAAACACCCTGCTCACTCCGTTATGACCACACCCTTCATTCTACACATAGAGTTCTGTCTTGAAAATAGGTTAAACCATCACGTCACAACTGTTGGTAACGAATGGTAAAACTAACTATAAGATTAAACATCATTGTTTTTTGTGGCCAGGAGATAGGTTTGGTTTAAATAAATGCTTTCCCCCAAATATTGGAAGCAACACACCAGGCACGTTGTAACAAACAACCACATGTTGAATACGGCATCACACAAACCTTGCCGTCAAACACACTGGTGTTGTAGAGCTGGTACAGTTTCCCAGTGAGCTCCTCTTTGCTCTGCTTGAAGTTCCGGGAGTGTGAGGATCCAGGTGCAGACAAAGTTTGCAGAAAGCAGCCAGGAGTGGTGCACTGCACAAGTCTGATGGAGACGGCAGAGCATTAATCTTCACATCCACTTGTACATAAGTAAACATGTATGTCATCAGTCATAATACCTGCTTTTTGGCAGCGCCCTGGGTTCAGTTTGGCTCACTTGGGGTCTGATGAATGTTTGCTGGACTGGGGAGTGAACTATGGGAGAATTTCTGGCTGGAACATGTTTAGCCGATGGGGTAGACAAACAAGGTCGCCGCAGTTTGCCACCTAGCCGTGGAGAGGAACACTTGTGTACATCGGGCTTCTTGTTATATTGAAATATATTTTGAAATCAGTGACTGGAGTAATGAAATACAAATAACAATAACTTAACAATACATTTTTTGTTTTAGCCATTATACTTCTGTAATATTTTTCAACTTTCCCTGAATTTGTTTTACTAATACTAATTATTTTATACATTTTAAACTGAATACATCTCTCAAAACTTCAATGCGCATGAATCATGGACTGAAGATACATTTTTCAAACAAGGTTACAACACCACAACAATTACTTGAAAAGCAGCATCAATATAAAAAGGAATAATAACAAAAACAACAGATTATCTGTCAGTTAGTGAGAGAGTACGGCACTCAACATTTTTGCTGGTAAGTTGCTAGCTCCCCATAAGAATAATACACCACCCACCACTGCAATCGTTCATTTTTGGAACCAAAATAGCCAACACAGGACAGTTACACCCCACCATACACGATTATTGCTTTTGAAATTTCACATTTTTAGTATATTTCTGAGCCAATAATATAGTAAGGAAGGGAGTACTTTTTACCAGTAACTTGCACAACTTGTAATAACAGGGGGAAAAAATGTTTAAAGTTGAAATGTTTACAAATGTGGATCGCTTTTGCTACAGTATTTTGACTGATATGTAAAGCTTTACAGATCTTCTTGTAGTACTCACCTTTTTGTGTAAATAAACGATTACCTTTCTAAGATTTTGGCAGGATCTTCTGCATCGCCCCATGCAATCCCATTCAAGTCAATGGAATTTTTTCCATAGTGTGACTAAGCATGCAACAGGGGCTTGAATATATTTGTTAGAGAAATCACTTTTTTTGTGTGTCAATTAACAAATCTAAAGCACTCAATGGCCCACATTTGTGGGAGTGTTTTGTAGTAAAGTATTCAGACAATGTTGATTCTGAAAGGAAACTAAAGGTTTTCTGACAAATGTAGTGCGGTTTATTCATTTATACTGAACAATTGAATTATTCTAAAACGTAAATGTCAAAACATACTGTTTTAATTGACAAAATCACAATCATTAGTAGACCCTAAAAATGTAATTTAAATACTGTTTAAATGTAACTTGCTGGAAGCCATTCATCCCACAAAACATACTCGTACAAGAACTGGTCTAAATTAGGCTCTTTCCTCTGTGAAGCATCTGCGTAAAGTAAGTGTTGTATAAATAAATTAAATGCACTTTTATTTTACAAACAGTCCCATTGTCAATGGAGTGGAAGGGCCAGAAACAAATTGGTGCTTACTTCAGAATGACAAGAGTATTAGAAACCCTGGCATAAAAGATGTAGAAAAACAGACAGCTTACCAGCGGTGGGCTCAGGGCTTGGCTGAGATCTGCTTTTTTGATTTTGCCGCACTCTGTCCAGTAAGGATTGGAATTCTTCCTCTGAGCTGCACGGGTCGTCTCGACTGGTTTGTGAGGTCACAGTGATCTCTGGAGGTGCTTTACGAGGCTGTGACGTCTTCTCTCTACCTTCACCCGAGGCATGATGCATCTGAGTTTGTGGACGACTATGTCTAGTCCTCCAGGTGCTCTTGATAGCAACATTACTCTCATCATCACTGTCGCTCAGGAACACAGGAGACCCCCACTCTTTCTCTTGCTTCTGAGCAGGTTTAGGAGTTCTGGCTTTACCTGTACAGAAATAGAACAAGGTTCAACTCTTTCATTCCATGAGGGAAAAAGTGATCATGAATGGAGTAAAGCAAGCCTCAGCAGTATCCCAAATGTAACACTTTCTCAAATTTCAACTGGATAATAACTGCGTTTAGCATATGACACATTTTCAAGCCACTGTTGTAATTCCAAACAGGTAATTGTTTTGCTTATCAGAGAAGAGATGTGGTCAAAGAGAGTTGTTTAGATTTAGGATGGGAAAAGCTACATACGATACTTTGACAGGGCTAATTGGCAATGGTTATAATAAAATATTTAAGCAATTTAAAATCACCTATTTTAAATTCAGTCATTGTAGCATGTGTAAAGATAATCATACCTTTGATGGGTTTCCTCTCAATGAAATCATCATCAGATGACATATCATCCACTATGAAGCATTTCAAGCTAAATTGTTGAAAAAAAAGGACATCTCATGATTTTGTTCCATTTTCAGAAGATCTTGATGTGTCGAACGGGACACTGCTACACTTACCTTTCACCACTGCTGCTCACAGACTGCGTCTTCACCTTTGTCTTCGGCGTTTTCATTCGGTTTAAAACTAGAAGTATTTTTTGTAATTAGTAAAAAGTGTTCATGGCGTGCATTGAGATAATATAGAAAAAGTTAGCTTACAGGACTCGAATTCTCCATCACTTTCTGAAGACAGAACTACAACTGGTTCTCTGGAGGAAACAAATCTTTGTGTGTTGTGTGTAGTCTTAACATACAAGATAAAAATTAATCAAACCCTTACCTTGGCTTCTCAGAGGTAAACCGGGACTGGGTGGATTTAGATTTCTGTGTAGTATCTGAATAAACAACCAAAAGATATACAATTATTTTACAAATAATAACAACATGAGTTACTCAAGGCACACTTACACTTTTCAAAGCCCTCATATTCATCATCAGAGATGTGAGCAGGCTTATATTTAGAATGATTCTCTTTTTCTGAGCTGTCAGAGTCTGAGAGCAACAGTTTGCCATTCCCTGAGAAAGGGCTCGAGTCACAGCAGGCCATAGCTGGACGTCTACTCTTCTTCAAGCTCTTCCTCAACTGCAGTAAGAGAAAGTGGAGTTATAATATTTTATACATATTATGTAAACAGTTTGCATTTAATTACTCCACCTCCTTTTCAGCTTCTTCAAGACCACCTTCCCCGTTCCAGCCAAGTTTTTCAGAGACTCTCTGAAACAGAGATAGAGTACTGGGGTCCATAGCTGCTCTCAAGTAAAACCTGTGTAGTTCAAGCCTTCTGTAAGCACAGAAAGAAACAATAATATACAGCAATAATGCACAATAATATTCACCTCGATGTTCGCGTTAGCATTTTCTTCCTTAAAATATATTTATTCATGCGACAAAACTATTTTTGTTTAATTTTTTTGATGTTTGTTTTTTTTTAACTTGGATTCGGTCCTAGCTCGTTTTTCTTCTTCAACATACCTTGTAGATAGAGCTGTGAAAAATATCGAACTCTGCCCTTTAATCTTGATTCCATTCACGCCATCCGCTACAAGCAGCGTTCAAATTTTGCCAACCGGAAGCTGTCATCTGAACGAAAGACAAACTTCCGGTCTCAGTCGCAGTCTGGTAAAAGATCATAGGTATAATATATCTTATGCTTAGAAATGGCTAATTTATTACAATTCGACAAATAATTCTTCCTGTTAAAGAAAGCTAATAAAATAACTTATAACAGGTAATCTTCCTTTTTCATTATTTTAAAACAAATTATTTCCATTTTATGCATGAAACCAGCAATGATACTGTCTCGGGAAGCAAATAGATCGAATTTAATGAATCACCTTATTAAAAGACACCTGACCACCACTCTTCTTCACTACGAGCAAGGGCAAACACCGGGGACAAAACTGTAAACATGAACAGGAATCTCTCCATTAATTGGATATTAAGCTGTGTGAAAAAGTTAGACGATTAACTTTTTGTAATAATAATTATAAAACTTATTTTCTCCAATTTGTGGCGGATTTTTAAATATATTTTCCTTTGTGGACAATAGTTGCACCAGCAGTTTGTTTGCTGGAATTGGCAGAAACTTTTTGTAAAAAAAAAAAAACTATTCAAATACTGTATCCCACAAGAGAATATAACATTTTTGATCTATATATTTCGAGAAGTGAGAATATAATAGAAAACAAATTATTGGATCATCTACCTCATTAGTCAACATCTGAGTAATCTTTGACTATATGAACTCTGTTGCTGTTTGAGTTGTGTTCTTGAATTAGTTGAGTGAAGCGTTTCATATGAAAAAAGCCCATTGAAGAAGGCAACCGAAAGATCAATACCTGTGCCCTCAGAAAATTGTACAAATTATGAACACTAAAACTAATGCTGAAAATCATTATGATTGTTCTGAATGAAAGCTTTGGAAGAACCGACTCATTCTATTTGAATAAGATCAGTATAAACCTGAGTCAAGGACACCAAAGCCTTAAAACTACCCTCAGAAGAATCTTATGCAGATGTGGATTTTCCTTCTGAATGCTGTAATTGTGATGAGAACTATTTCCAGAGCAACAGAACTTTCTTACATTGTTAGTGAAAAGACAGTGAAGGTTACGGGAACCTTAGTCTCTGATAAGAGGCCTGCTTCAGATCTAGGAATTTTTAAAGCACTTTAATAAACTTGATCTTTTGGAAGAAATTGATGCAAGCTTCTTTCAATGCCAATTTTTAAGGCTCAAATACCACCATGGTCCAGAACCTTTAAAAAATTAAATCAATGAATCTCAAGAATGAAAAAGTCATTTTGACTGTGGCCATCTGTGGCTTAACAACCTAAAGCTCAGTGAAGTCGTGGTAATTATCCACAGAAAAGTTCTTGCGGTCACTTTAAACATCCCAAAATGTTTACAATACTTTATGTGATCCACTACAAATATAAAATGCACCTGTTTAAAGGTTCATTCAGCCCAGAGGATTTATTAACAACATAAACATGCCAAGCCTTGTGTTTAAGAACTTGCTTTAATCTCAACCTACAGAACAGTCAAACCAATCAAGAGCACTAGTAAAATACAGAAATACAAGCAGGAGTGCATTAAAAAGAGACGAAATGATGAAACAGCAGTCAATCTGTACAACTCAAGTGTCACATCTTTTTTATTTCAGATTGCGTTGAGAAACTTGCGTTGCCACTGACAAGAGCATAAATAAAATGAGCTAACGGGAAGATGGCGTACAAAACAAAACAGCTTACAACATACTTACCTAGACATTCCTGGTAAAATCATTAAAAATAAAGAAAAATTAAGAGTCACAATCCGAGCAGTTTTGTAGAGCTTTTGGCAGAGCATTTGAAGAGCCCAGGGTTTAGTGTGAATACGCAGCACATTTAACATACAGAAGCAGTCACCTTCAATGTGTGTGGTTTAAGTCACTCGGCTAAAGGAGGCTAGGCAAAACAAATATTTAAAACACCCAATCCATTTTGGCAACAGTTACAGATTTGTTGCCTTCGTATTTTAGATTGCAGCATCTTCTTTTTTCAAGCTCACAGCAATTACACAAAACTCCTTTCGATGCAGGGATACACTGGGATTGAAGATGATCGATGCATTTGGTGATGGGAGAGTGATGGAGGCTCAGTGAATCAGCTCTGTGCCAATGCTTGGGACTATAATGACAGTGCTCACCTGTCAGCTCCATAGAGTCTCTGACTGACGCTTACATAGGGAAGGATTTACAGTGTGTCATGATTTGGGTCATGCAACCAAAAGTTTAGCTCAGGTGCTTTCGCTGGTTTCCAGCGACTGCATCTTGACCAGGTGGTCAGGTTTGCCTCCGCTAGCATGATTCTCCCACATCTGCAAGTACAGCTTCTCGAGCTCCATGGTATACTGTTTGGTGTTAAAGAGGGGGCTGCAGATGCGCTGCTTCCAGACCCGAGCTCGTACCTTTTTCAAGCTGCACAGAGTGAAAGAAGCTGTTTTACTTTGGGTTTCTCAAAAAAAAAAAAAGGTCTGAAATTAACCTCTTAAGCCCTGAGGCCTATTTTCCGAAAATCCTATACTTTTACTTTTTAAGGCATTTCTCAGCTTTTACAAGGCCTAAACTGCAAATCTTGGTATCAAAATGAAGATAGGTTCTTGGGGAGTGGTGTGGATGAGTTAATTTGACAGTCAAGAACACTGGGTAAGAGTAATTGATGTTGGAATGGCCAAAAAATGAACTCCGCCTAAAAAAAAAACACATGTTTCCTCCAATATCTCCTTATTTTACTTATAACGAAGCAAATAAACACAATCAATTGTAACCACTACATGTCAAGAACATCTGTAGCAAGTTTGGTGTTCATACTACAAGAAACTAATATTCTGTAAAGGTTTTGATTGAACAAAGTTCAGGCGTAATCCATGTTGGCACAGTTTGGCACAATAATTGAAATATGGAAAAATCTTGTCCAAAGCTTCAGCTACGTTCATAGTCTTCTTTTCTTTCTTATGGGACATGATTTCAGCAAAAAAAACTCCTAAAGAAACGCTGTAAAAGGGGGGTAGAAGCTCATTTACGCCATCTTGCTGCGCTTTTGGGAACGTTTCACTCACAAACGCTTTCGACGTCGAGCTTCTGCGTGTCCCTACCCTCCGACCATCTGTCCAATCCGGGAGATCTATATATCGACGGAAAGCTCTGATTCTATGGAAACCAATCAGCTCAGCCATTTTGAGACTGACGGGATCGCCGACGAATCACACGACGCGCAGCGTGGAGAGACGTGCTCTTACGCACGGGGAGTCATTCCATATTTGGTGACGAAAGAGGAGCACTGGAGCAACAGAAAAAACACAAAATGGACTTTTCGCGAAGCTATCGACCGGACATAACAACAAACGGACTTTTATCGCTATGGAAATCACTTTTTGTTGAAAAAACGGCAAAGGTAAGACAAGATTTACATGCTTGCTTGGTTTTCGCTGGCGTTTTTCGGGGAACTTTCGCTCCCTGCTCTGAAATACTTCATGCAATGTAAATGAGTTGCATATCGCTGGATTCAGCTGGTTGTTAGCTTTCATTTAATGTAATGGTTTGGGTGTTTCCGTTTATATTGTGGATACATATCGCACATAAACAAAAACGTGGTCATGAATTATACTCCGGACATGTTGTTGTTTATTTGCATGGCGTTCGAGCTGTGGTTCACGAATATGAAATTGAATTAGGTACGTTTTTAGAGGAGTTTCCGCTGAACACAACAGTATTTAATATGTGTGGGTTATTCTCAGGGTTAGTGAGCTATGAGTGAAAATGTAACGCACAAGGGGGCAAGTCCCCGGTACCGGGGACTCTCGGGCTTAAGAGGTTAAGAGACAAGTGAAGCTTACAATTCCATATCAGTGCCAAGCTTCACAGCAACCTCTTCATATTCTTGTCGGCTCTGGGCGATGAGCTCAGGACAGCCAAGACAGGTCAACTGAGATGCCGCCACACGGGAAGCCAAGGTCTCTCCTGCAGAATATTTGAGGGAAGCAAAGATACAGTTGTTAGTAAGAATGCTTTTGTACTGTTCCTTTTAACTTGAATTAATGTCTTTAGAAAAGAGATAAAAGCATTAGAGCTAGTTATGCAGTCCTAGTGTTTTTATCAGATAAACGCAATTTCATTTTCAGGAAAGAGATTGTTGTATTTTTGAGGCCTGCTTGACAGTCACAAGTAAACAGACATGCTTCATTTTAACATCACACTTCATTGAAAAGTAGAATTCTTTTTGCACACGCATCACACATATCACATGGGTCAAACCATATCTACTAGATAGTGTTAGTACTACCTGGCATTGTAACCATGGGCGTCCCAGCCCAGAGCACATCCATCCCTGTGGTGTGTCCATTACAGAGTGGCGTGTCCAGGCATACATCCGCCAACTGGCCACGTCGTACATGCTCCTCTTTAGGAGCCACAGGTGAGAAGATGATGCGAGCAGCAGGCAGGCCCAGGTTCTGAGCGTACTGTTGGATATTGGGCTCGCCCACAGCAGGGAAGCGCAGCAGCCAGAGCACACTATTGGGCACACGCTTCAGGATCTGATGAACAGAGAGAGCTTAGTGAGTAAAGCAATCAGATCTGTTTATTCTCCCACTGCTACACATTGGTGATTTCAAGGACTACTTTTTCAGCACACGTTACTTATTTAAACAAATTTTTGGTTCTGTTTTAAATGCATGAAGAGCTGAATGGTCGCTATTGAAACATGACATGTATATTTACAGAAAAAAAAAACATCCAGATGATTAACAATGGAAAGTATGCAAGTTAATTTTTAAGCAGCAATGGCTGCGAGTACTAATGTACATGTGTAGGCCTGTCACGAGTAAAGTTTTGCTAAAATATGTACTTTTTAAAATCAAAAATGCTCAAAAACACGATAAATAAAATGGACCACGTCCATTTTCCAAATATGACAAAATCCAATATGTCTTACACTGGTGTCAGCTCGAAGGTTTTAATATGTTTATATTATTATTGCCATATTGTATTGTTGTAAACCCTGCCTCGATCATTTGATGCATTGGCAAAATCTGATCTACCAAGATGTATCCATAGAAAAACTCTCTTAGTGAAGGATAACCTTGAAAGAGTACCTGATGCAAACTACAGTGTTTGAACGAGAAAAAAAAAACTATGCACTATTTCCTGTATTTGGAGATTTGCCAATTATAAGGACTGAGTTCATCCTTACATTAGCCCACATCTGCAGGGTGGGTGGGTCAATCTTATACAGCTGGTTGAAGTTGCAATAGACAACCGAGTCTTCAGGGAGGCCATACTGCGAGCGGGTGGTCACCACAATGGTTCTGGGAACCTCTTCTCCTGTGGCTGCTTTGTTGTTTATCTGAAAGGAACAGAAAAGTAACATTACAAATAATGTCCTTCTAAAAGGTAAGCATGTGCCCAAAAAGTTATCTATGTAAGTCGGTCATCTTCTCCGCCACCAAGTTTGTGCAGCTACAGCGGTGGTGAAAAGCACCAGGTGGAAAGTATTGGTCTATTGCACATCCTGTCTCAAACCGTGTGCCATACCTGCAATGCTAGAGCCCCAGACACTACAACCTCCTCCACAGTAAAAATCTGAAAAACAACAACATGTGGTAACACTCGGACTCTGCCGTCCGTCACATTGTGTTGTTGCCAGATGTCCTCCACCAGCAGGCATGATTTTTAGAGGAAGAAAGTCATCTGAGATGATGAGACACAACCTCTTAAGCAATCACGTGCCAATTACAAACGTCCCAATTGGATTTCCTTTTGTATGTGCTCTCATTGTGTAAGATTGAGCCTTCACTAAAGAATTAGGATGCCATGCACATGTAACATTGCTTTAACACCTGCTGTGTGTACTTAATTAAAAGATCAATGATTAGGATTACACCTCAATCAAGCCCCTTACAGCCAGGTAGACCCCTCATTTCAATATTGAGTCTTGAGGCTGTACCTGAGTGGTGGCCAGGCCGTTGCTGACTGTGAAGCCATTGATGGTGACCTGGATCTGGCCCTGGTTGATCATGTTGATGATGGCCTCGGCAGCAGTGTTCATTGGGATGATGGGCATAGAGAGGGCACCATTAGCATCAGCTGCCTCTTGACTGTCACAATCCATCTGAAAGCAAAGAGAAGAGAGCTGAAACAGGGCAGTTTGTGCCAGTCCGAGGATGAGAGGGAAGTGTGTTAAACTACCTTCACAACTTTGACGTCAGGGAGGCTTTCCAAGAAGGCTTTCAGATCAATGCCATTCAACACAATCCGGTTGTCAAAAATGTGTCCATTTGACTTGAAGTCTATCACCGCCTTCTTCTGTTGATAAAATGAAACACGATGATGTTAATGTACTCTTTCAATTTTTACTTTTACAAAATGAGTACATCATTAGTAGCATACATTAGAACAATGTATACCTTGAGGTGTGGGAACATGTTGGCGTGATCTCCAATAAAGAAAGTATGTGGCATATAGGCCAGCTTCTCCGAGTACTGCTCAGCAACCTCAACGGGAGACGTCACCTGGTCACTAACGATATAGTCCATAAATGGAGCACCGCTGGTGCCCGGGTATCCCAGCCACATAGCCTATGGAACAAATGGGAGTAAAGCAAATTTGAGATAATCTTCAACATAGTTCCCAAACACAAAAACCGTACTGTAACTGGGGTGAAGTGACAGATCAACTGGTGGCACTGTTGATCTGTTAATAATAATCACATGTAATGTTCGAGCAAAACTGTGAAAAAGAAAAAAATATATATATTTTTAAAAAGTATTGAAATGCTTAAATCATCAGTGGGAAATAAAACAAATTACTGAACTTTTCTCTAAGTTTAAGGATTCTAAAGCTAAACACGTAGATCGGAATTTTCAATCCAAAGTTTCGTGGAAAAACGTCCCTTGAACGAAAACCATGGGCACCAATGGGACTTCACACAAAACGAGTGGTGCCAATGAAAATGTTTTTGGCTGCTATATTGGAATGGTTATTTGCAAAGAGAACAACCAATGAAGGCTGGCTCTTTTGATGACGATAACATAAATACTCAAATTTGGGAATTTTAGCTTTGTTGCGCTTTTATATTTGCATATGATGACTTTTTTTTAATGGATGTTTCATTCCTTTAAAATGATGAAGCTTAAGAGTTTTACGAAGTTGAGGTCAATTGAAGCATAACTGCTCTGTTACTACTCTACATTTTTGGAAAGAAAATCTGAATCGTCAACACAACAACGAAGACTTAAAAAAAAGTATGGCTTGTTAAATAGTTGCAATACAATTAGCAAATATTACATTGTACCCATATAATTTAAGATAAGCTAAAAGTGTAATTTTCTACAATTTGCCCAACCATTATCTGAAAGTGCAGTAATGAAAGGTTGTGAACTAAAATATGAAATACACACCTGAATGGGTGCTGGGCGTAAAGCAAAGAGCTCATTACGTGCTCCTTTAGTGTAGCCGTTCATGTTGACCAGAATGTGGACTCCATCCTGATGGATCCTGTCTGCTGCTTTCCCATTGCAAGGAATCTATCAAAAATATGGTTTAGCTGAAACAAATCGCAGAGCTATATTCAACTCAGAATAGCTGTAGAACACAAGTTTTCACCTGTGAGAGGTCAACGAAGTGATGAGCCTCTGCCATGACTTTGACTCTGAAGTTGGTACCATCATCAGGGCTGAGAGCATAGCAGAAGACCTGCAAAAACATCAGTGGAGATGAGCACTCGAGACAGAAAAAGTGTTGGATCATTTGATTGATAATATCTGACGGAACAATAAAGCTACAACGATTTTCAGGACTCAAAAATGTTTTTGTTTCGTCTTTTTTTTACATCCAATAACAAAGTCCAGAGTTATAATGGACATCCCACGGTAGTGACACAGGCGCTATAAACACAGATTCACTTTCACTCTGGCTAATGTCACGAAACACAGAAGAAGAAGAAAGGACCAAATTCAGTATCTTAACCTAAACTTGGAACAAGTGGCTATTTTTTCTTAGTTTTTTTTCTATTATTAATACATAGTTTATGTAATTTTAGAGGGAAACTCCATTAACTAAAAATGTTGGATGTCAACTGTTGCTATTGAGTTGGCTGAACAGTAAATCAAACTTAAAGAAGGTAGCAAAGTGAGACAATGTATGTTAGTTTGTTAAATACATAAATCGACAAAGCTTTTTACATGATTGCGCTACTCTTTAACAGTTAATCACCCTTTTAAACAGTTAGCTTTGGAAGCCTCACCTCAAACTTCTCAGAGTTGTGCATGCCAGGTATGGACTGCATCAGATGAGAGGTCGGATGGTTGCCGAAATCAGAGCTAATGTAACCCACACGCAAACGGCCTGTGCTGGCTTTCAGGTCCTTTGGATGCTCGTAGGCAGGTTTATGGAGCGCATTGATCTGTAAAATAATTATTTCATCATTATACACTGAAAAACAACAAACTCTAATCATTGCAGATGCAGTTATCTTTAAATCGTGCACTCACCTTGTCCAGACACAAGTTGCCATGTCTCTCTGCAATGGCCTTGCGGAAGCCATGAGAAAGGGGATATAACATGCTGTGATGTGGATGCACAGACGGCAGACGGTTCTTCTCCAATTGATCAGCTACAATGGTTACCAGCTTCTTCATACGTTCATCATAATCAGTCCAGTCACACACAATCTTTGAAATCCAGGGGTAAAAAGAATCTTAAAGAATCCAACCCAAGAGCAATAAAAACATATTTCCAAGTAGTGAGTCCACATACCTGCAGACAGTGAGCCAGGTTACAGTAGGCATCAGGGAAATCTGGCTTCAGCTTCAGCGCCGTGCGGTATGATGCGATTGCCTCAGGAATATTCCCAGAATCCTGCAAAAAGTAATGGTTCAAATATCTGCATAACAGCAGCAGAGTGGGGATCAAACCAGACCATACCTTGTGTATGGAAGCCAGGTTACTATGCGCATCAGCAAAAGCAGGATTTATCTGAATGGCACGAGTGTAGCACTGCAGCGCCCCCTGAACATCCTGCATCTCCTTCAGAGTGTTGCCCATGTTGGAATAAGCATCAGCAAATGTGGGGCTGATTCTGTGTTCAGAAAGAGCACAAGGATTTAGAGACGCCTAAAATAATGTAGCGTGTGCTGCAGCCACAACTAAACATGCCTAATGGCCTCCTTATAGTGCATGAGGGCTTCTTGAAGTTTCCCCTGCTGCTGCAGCACGCTGGCAAGGTTTGAATGGGCAGCTGCAAACTCAGGGAACACCTTTCAAAAGAACAACGAATTAAAGGTTAGTGAAAGTAGAGATGCACAGGGCATCAGATCAGCAATTCCCCCTCACCTCCAGCGCTTTCCTGTAGAGCTGGACAGCCTCCTCAATGTTGCCCTGTTCTCGCTTGATATTAGCAAGATTATTAAGGGAGTCGGCATGCGTTGGGCAAAGGCGCAATGCTGTGTTATAGCATTCCTCTGCTTCCGAAACCTAACAAACAGCAGACAACTTAAAGGTTTGGTTGTATTATTACAAACCTGTATGTACAGGAAATTTCACATGAGGTCAAATACATTTTAAATGCAAAGATGCTTTAAAGCTTGATTTTCTAATGCTGGCAGGGCAGACTCAGCCCTTTGTGGTTCATACACAGGGTTTCTGCAGGTTTCAAAATGTGTCAATTGTGAAAGTTACTCTTATATGGCCAAAAAGGGTATATCTTCTGGTAACACTGGTGATTTTTTGTGTTTCTAATTACATTTTTTCAGATGCGTATTTGTTACATGAAAACTAAAATAATTTTTTTCAGAATTTAAAAAAATTACAAAAATAACTTTGTGGTTGCTATGGCAGCCATCTTTGTAAAACAACCAAATATGCCGGCTCACTCGAAGCATGCTGGGAAATCGGTCTCAAGCACACTCGATCTGAAATGTGTTGAAAAATTAAGACCTGTGAAAAAATATTTAAGACCTACAACAGCAAATTTATAGCACTTTTTAATACCCAAGATTTGGGTTTCTTCATTATAGACTTTTTATGATGCCGCAAACCCTAAATACACAAAAAAAAATAATAACAGCACAAATGTAACTAGGGCTAAGATCAGTTAATAATTAGCTGACTTTCCATCTACTCATATTTTGGAATATCGCATAAAAAAACCCTAGATGGAAACGCCAAGATGTGCATCAATTTTGAAAATGAACTTAAAAAATTATGGCCACAACTGAGTAGAATACGATAAGAAAAAAAATTCTTAGCCAAAGTCGCTGATCAAAATGGTTCAAGATCATCACCTCCCAGAACTGTCTTGACCGTCTATGTTCCCAAAAAGCAGTAACCCACCACCACAAGCAGGATGACATGATGGCAAATATTACATTTCATCTACGTGTTCAAAGATGCAAGTAAGTTATAATATACGAAAAAAAGTAAATTTTTCTTTTGACATTTGGTGCAGGTCAGGAAGTGACGATTTTGTTCTCTTGGACTCGCTGAATGGAAATGGTGCTTTATTCACAAATAACCTATGCTATATTCCAGTTAAGCGCATAAATTTATTTTGCATCTTTAGTTGGGAAGATCGTTACTGCAGGCGACTACTTTTAAAGAATGATACAGCTTCACAAGGCCACTATTTTAATACCATTTAAAAAATGAAACGATTGTTTCCAAAATAAAATTTACAGACACCATCACATGCACTTAGATGTCTAGTCAAAAACATTTTCTCACTTTAAATGTATGATATATGGCATAATGGTTTGTATAAGAACCAATTGGGTCATAAAAACAGTTTTTGTACAATCTACTTCTGAATAAAAAATCACATTAAAATTAATTAAAAAAAATAAGGAATTGCAAAAACAGAAGTTGACGAAAGTGCCAACAAGTGATCTGGATACAAATTCAATAACTGATGGAAAACTGATGGATATTAAACACATAGAGGTTCTTACATTCCCCTTCTCTTTAAGGGCATTAGCAAGATTGCAGTATGCATCGGGGAAGTGTGGCTGCAGCTCAATGGCACGTCGGTAGGTGTCAATGGCCAGGTCGATGAGACCCTGCTCATAATAGACGCAAGCCAGATTTCCATGAACAACGGCATGGTTCGGGCTGAGGCTGAGTGCACGCAGATACCCAGCAACAGCTCTGAGGGAAGAGAAAAAAAATTATGTTTTTCACAATAATTTCAAAAATTGGCAAAAGAAGAGAGCACTTACCTATCAAAAATACGAGCCTCTTTTAGAACATTTCCCAAGTTGATATAAGCATCCAAAAAGTTTGGGTCTAAGGTGACCGCCTATAAAAACAAAACCCAGGTTCCGTATAAGCTAATCAAATTGTTCATTTTCAAAAAAATTGGAAATGTCTTCAGCAACTCACCTTTTCAAAATGATGAATGGCCAGCCAGATTTCTCCCTGGGCATTGAATACGCAGCCCAGATTACTCCAAGCCACAGCAAAATTGGGTTGAGTTTCGATTGCCTTCAGGTAACAAGCCTTGAACAGGTTAACAGTTAAAAGAAAGGAGGAAACGAGAGTGGACAGAGGAGGGGTGGTAAAGAGAGAAACAAAAAGACCAAATAAAAAGGAAGAAAGAAAAGAGGGCAGATGAAATAGTTAGTATCCATACTCAATAAAAGCAAAAAGTGAGGCTGCAGCATGGGCTCGCGGCGCGAAACTGCAGCGCTAAGATGCACTTTTCCTACGCTGCGCGCTTTCAACCAACACCTACATTCTGACCTCCATTCTTCAGTTATGAGTCAATCGTTTCAACACTTTAACGTAACATGATACACAAACTTTGAGTAGTTGTGATGAAAAGTATTAGATGCAACAAAAAAAAATTTCCACAACCTCAAATGCAAGTGCAGCATGCAGGTGGAGGTCCCTGTAATGCATGCGCAGAAAGACACGCAAGTGACCTGATTTGAGGTCACTGCTTGCGCCATTGCCGCCAGCGCCCACAATCGCCTGCGCTAATGCAAGGGTACAGACTGCAGACCTGGAGCACTCCCCACCAGAATAGCACAAGAAATGCCTCCCAGAGGCAGTGCATAAAGTTTAGTTCCCACAGCCAAACTCATAATTTAAAGGAACGTTCATTGTAGAAGAATCTCAGTTTAGTGCTCATCTCCAATGGGGTCAAGCCTAATGCGGGGTCACCATTAACTGCCACGCTGGCGAGGAGGTTAGGCAGGTCTGCAACCTGTCAGCAAGGGGTTCAGGGGAGGTGGAGCATCGCGCACGCGCATTGCTTGTGGTTTGGTCGCTGCGCTGCCCATGCGTTGCTGCAGACTCACAGCGCATCATCTGCTCAGCAGAACGCTGCAGCTCCAAATAAAAGGAGGAAAAATAAATAATACACCAAATGAAGAAGGAAAAAAATCAATCAATAAGTAAGAGTTAGAGGGTTCTTACTGTGTTTGGTTTGCTTACAGCTTCCAATCCAGCTTTCTTTTAATTACTTGGACAATATGATGCTCTTTCACTTTAATAAACTACAGTTTCTTGTTTGCTTGTTGTTCAAAGTCAAGTCAGGAGAACTTTTCTTTCTGTTTTGTTACAAACCCGTTACCATATTTTTGGACTTTGTCTGGGGGACGCCCGCAGCTGGAAGAGGAGAAGACTGATGGTGCCCTAGAGTTCCTGTCCACCGGACACACCTACGCAGGAATAGT
This sequence comes from Danionella cerebrum, assembly GCA_007224835.1. Lineage (NCBI taxonomy): Eukaryota > Metazoa > Chordata > Actinopteri > Cypriniformes > Danionidae > Danionella > Danionella cerebrum. Next base: position 73,408 of record SRMA01008478.1, read on the forward strand.
GTCACGCACCTGAAACCTTCTAAATAACAGTATCAGTGGTGGAAAACCAAAAGAGACAAAATAAGAAAACAAGAGCGTTAGTAAAAGCTTGCAATCAAGACATTCAAATGGACATAAAAACTAACTGACAAACCACAAATCAAAGTAACTTTTAAGTTTAATCCCATGCAACAAAACACACTTTAATAAACCAAGATATGGTTGCAAAGGGTCATAGGTGAAGAAAGGCTTTGAGTTTGAACTAGAATTCAGCTTTTGGTCCCATTGTACAAACAGAGGAGGGAGACAGACTGGCTGGATCTTACCCAAATGAACTGATCACATTTTCCTGGGAAGTGTATTAATAACTGGTTGATTTGCTTTTCTTTCATGGTTCATGTGCCTTAGTGTTTTTTCCTGCCTTGCCATATCGGCTGCTGATGGTTCATCACACTCATCTAGAAGCCTCCGCATCTCTGAAATAAAGAGGTCATCGCATTGTGCTGCGCAGGTTTATAACTCTATCTCTCTATCATGGCATCTGACGCGTGCAATGGAGTGCAAATAGTGATCTGTCTGCCAGCCACAGCCCAGGGCTGATGCACAGTGTTGAAATGCATTAACCTTCCCCACCCCTGTAGGCTAACGTGAATGCAAAGATGCACAAGCTTTGATCCTCCAACCTCTAATCAAATGCACTGTGGGGCCCTTGAAAGCAATAGTTGGTTGGCTGAAAGGTCAGACAGACAGTTCAAAGCGCGCACACTCCACAAGCCCTGAGCAGGCGCGCGGGAAGTTAAAGGAGACAGAGCTGCTTGGGCGACTGCTGGCCCCATGGCTCTTCCCCACTTCACCCCCCTGATGCAGCAAATAAGAGGGCTTCAAACAAAGAGAGGGAAAATCTCTCCATAAAATCAAGTCAATTCCCCAAGAAAACCCCTAACAGGCTCTCACTATCACTCTAGTGAAATCAACTTTTGAAGCACGGCTTTGAATAACTCCAATGGGGCAAAAATACCGGATTGAACTTAGAAGCCTTCTTATTTTTTGCATACAAAGATCACTACCGTTATCAGTCCATTTATTCCCCAAGACCTCGCCAGCAAAATCCCTCCTATAGGCTTCAAAGAAGTGAAGTGTGCCAAAGTAGCAGCATGTATTTTAGGACCCCATTTAGTAGAACACAGATGTGCCCAGCCTTTCTTCTTTTAAGTGGGTGCAAGTTAGAGCTGGCCAGGATGGGATGAAGCAGTGTTTTCACTAAGAAAAATGTTTGTAGTGGTACATGGGGGCTGTCTCTAACGTGGCCATCTAAGTGAGCACATAATGAAGTGAAGCAAGTGAGAAGCAGGTAAAGGATGCTTCATCTCTGGAGTTAAAAACTGCTTCTGACTAGATACGAGAAAAGCAGGTGACTGTTTTACACCAATTGAGGTTAGACCAAGAAGGTGGTAGAGTGCCAACATAGACAACACAAGGAGTAGCACTCTCTTAGGAGGGACTCCCAGCCTCTCACGGGGATTGGGGACTACAGCTGTTGTAATAAAACAAAGACATCATTGCTCAGCCGTGCAAGGCCTGACATTGGAAACATACCTTGGCCTCTTCAAGTCTTCCAAGCGCTTTAAGCAGGTTACCCAGATCACTGCGTACACAGTACAGATCCTGGCGGGAACAACAGTCGTATATGAGCAGGAGCTCAAGTGGCTTTACACTTTAAAATAATGACACTAACCTCACTTTAACAAGTGTACTTATGTGACACTTTTATACAGTTGTTTATAATTGTTTGAAAGTGCCACATTTTTAACTGAATAAAAGTGTCATGGGATACGACGTGAGTTCGTATCCCAAACCCGTTTATATTTCCCATCCTTCCCCCTCTATATCCAACTCTCTTCCTGTTTACCAACTGCCCTGCTCTGTTCAAAATAAAGGCAAAAAAAGTCCAAAAATAAATCTTTACAAAAAAGAATATTCTTCATTCTAACAAGAGTATTAAACTAGGAAGTAGATTTCTAATAGGCAGTCTTCTCTGAATTATAATTCATCAATGCATGTTGCAAACTGCGTTTCTGCACTGTTTAATCACACTACGAGCAGGTTCTGCTTCGCATGTCACCTGAACTCACCGGGTTGTACTGGAGAGCAGAAACGTATGCTTGAACGGCTCCCTCCATGTCCCCTGCTGCCACCAGTGCTGCCGCCAGGTTGATGTATCCATCGATGAAATCTGGTTTGAGACGGAGTGCATGTCGGTAATGCTCGATGGCCTCCTGCAGTTGACCACGTTCTTTATAAACATTGCCCAGATTAGAGTAGGCCTCAGCTAACATGGGGTTCTGCTTGATGGCCAAAGTGCTAAAATGGGCTGACCTGCAACCAGAGACAAAATTAATTAATGAATTGCAGCTAAAAGTCTCTTTATACAAAATTATTTAATTGTTGATTCTGTATAAAGTAACAATACAGATTGGAGGAATTTCTTAAATCAATTTAAAATTAGTTTTGGGGTAATGTGAAGGGGTGTCCCATTTCTCTTTCGAACATAAAGAAAAGGGCTAAGGCGAAGGGCTGAGTTTCCCTAATGGTGTAGTAATAGTCCAACCCACAGTGATGGATTTCATTGCAGACACTGGACTGCATATGCATTTGTTGTTTAGCTGAAGATGGCTGCCAGGAAAACCAAAGAGATCAATAAATGTAAGGAATACTGTCTTTTATAAAAGTTTTCAAATCATGGAAAAAAATAACATAACAAGAAACACTAGTTTTACCTTTGCACATAATCAGTATGAATGTTTTTTCAAACACTCTACCAGCTTCCACTGTACATTATTAGTCTAGTAACATTGACATCATACAAAAGCCTTGAATTTATGACATTTTCTGTCCAGCCATTTAGGAAGGGCCAGGGGAAGATGTAGAGGAAGGGAAAGAGTGAAAGTAAAAAAAGTGGAGCACATTTATTGAATGCAATAAAGTTTACCGATGCAAACATCCCATCAATGAGCACCTACCGAGCTTACATGAGAAAGTTGATTAAAAAATAATTTTATGACAGTATTTGGTTTGATCAAAATTAGGCTATCAGCAAGAAAATCACTATCTGTAAAAATCTGAATCATTGGGCACAGCAACTAAAAATAGAAAATGCAACTCTACAAATCTGTGAACGTGCTCTAGCAAAATCTATTTATTGTTGTGAAACTCAATGCATGCTGCCAATTACAAGTGTACTTCGTATGCCACAGATGAAATGTTCATGAAAATTAGATTGGCAGACAAAAAAAACCTCTCACCGATCAAGCCTCCGACACTGAAAGTGGATGGAGGAGAGCAGCAGCAGAACACCAGTATTGTCTGGCTCCTGCCTCCACAGCTGCATACAGTGCCGCTCAGCTGCCTCAAAATCTCCCGACTGATATTCACGGTGCGCCAACTCTGCCAACCCTTGGAAGGAAAGCATATGTTTGGTTGGTTCTGGAGCACCAACACAACCCAGAGGAGGGGGAAACAACAGGTTAGAAGAAATGAAAATGAGATATTAAAAAAAATTAAATAAATAAAAAGGCAAGAATTAACAGTGTGTTTTGCCTTTAACTGTTATAACCCTCACCTAAAACTAGCACTGGTGTTTACTGCAAAGGAATATAAAAACTGCAAATAGCTAAGAAATATAAACAGGGTTTCTGCAGGTTTCATGTCAGAATTATGACTTCAAGACCACTAGGAATCACAATTAAAACGTACATCATACTTATGTTTATCTAACAAACTGCCATAAATCAACTACAAATTTTAAATCACTGTAAATCGCATTGCATACAAGCTTTAAACAAATGTAAACAATATTTGCAGCTTCCACACATGGAACAATTTGAGAATGCTCAAATATGAACACTTGAAAAGAACTTCAGATCCGCAAATACATGACAAACTTTGTCAAACACGAGACTATATTTTATACATTAATGTTACAAGTATTAATTTTTGTAGTAGCATTTTTGTGATGTCAGACCTATATGCACTTATGGCACGAAATCCAACATGAAATGTTAAGATTTCTTAATTTTGCAACTTAAACAAACAGCTGTTTTGTCTCACAATTGAAATTCATTATGAAACGTTAGTGTTAAACGGCTAACAATGGTGTATTTTTCACATAAAACCAGAGACTGTAAAAAAATATGGACGCAGATAATATGAGGTAATTTCCTAGCTGGACTGTAAGGCAGCCATTGATGGGTGCACATTCGCACACGCCTGTTATGGATGGATGATTTTTAATGTTTTCCCATAGACTAGCATTGGTTGGGAAACCATTGTGCACCATGGGGGCAATCGCCACAGTTTGACTTCACTCTGCCAGCCGTGTGAGACACATTTGTGTAAAACTAGCAATTTTTGTGCTTTCAATTACATTTTCAGAAAAATATGTGCATTTCTTACATAAAAACAAACATAAAATTACTTATTTGTGGGTACTAAGGCACCAGTCTTTGTCAATAAAAACAAAACAGGCCGGCTTGCGTGGTGCATGCTGAGAAATCTGTATAAAGCACACTCGATCGGATTTAAAAATTTTTACTTTTTAAGACCCTACAGAAACCCTGAAAAGGACGCAAACTAGCAGCAGATAATAAAAACATAAAACCTAAATTAAGTATGTATTAACTTGTGATGTATATAAATAATAACAAAATGTAAAAAATATAAATATAAAATCAAGTTTAAGGAATGAAATGAGAGAACTTGGGGAATGAGCAGCTTGGTATGAATGAGTATGATGTAATGAACACAGTTAAGACAGATCAACATGCACACAAACTTCTCCAAGACATGGGAACAATTCAGAATTGAAGAACTGGCTTCCTGTGAATGCAGGAAGAGCAAGAAACAAGACAAATAGAACCGTATTTCAACCGTCAACTCACGTGTACTGTATATTATTGAACATATTAAGGGTTACAGTTGTACCGTTCGAATAGTTCATAAATAATTTAAGCAGAGAAAGGCAAGATAAAGTTGACAATTAATTTACAAATTAATAGAACTTTCAAATACGCATTAAGATAACGTTACTCGTTGACGGGATAATGATATGAGAGATAATGTCTGTAAAATAATCTAACGCAGAGAATAACAAACATCCATCAAACTTCATTACATTACCTTACTATATACATAGGGATGAAAATCTTGGAATCTGGCAGTTACAAACACCAAAGTCTTGACAGAAAGAAATATGTTGTTATTCATTAATAAAGCTGCTCAACAGTGTATGTCTTCATAATTGAAGACAACCCTCTAAAACAGACTAAAGCTAACTTAAGTCACGTGCGGAGAGAACTCATTGTGTAAAGTACTAATATATCTTAAACAAACAAATAATGTGTAAAATCACACGTTTATTTATCTTTAGGGGCAACCGCGTGTTTTGTTTAGTCAGAAATAACGTCAAGGTTAACAGCTTTCTATTTACCTGTGCTGTCAGCCACGTTCCCCACCGAGCTCGCCATCTCTCCTCCGCTCTTTGCTTGTTCCAGTGCTGTGGCTGACAGTGTGGCGGTTGGAAATTTTCGAAAATGTTCCGAAAATGTTAAAAATCAAAGCGGACGTTTCGTAACTGTAACGAGAAAAGCAGTCTTCGGGAAACAGTCCCTTGGTCCTGCTAATAATATAAGGCTAACGTTAGCGCACTAGCGTTAGATATGAGATACGTGGAAAAATACACGGAACTGAGACGTACAATGTCTTTGTGTTTCAGCATCTAGGCTACACGTCTGCGGAATATATAAACATACATTTTAACATTTAAATCCGGATAGATGGTGAAACTAGCAGATTTACGAACGACATTCGAAACATTGCAGTAATTTCCGCTAACAATGGCTTTAGAGTCAAAACCAAAATGGCGGATGCGACCGGAACTTGTTTTTTTTCGGAGAGGGTGTGTAACGTAAACAAAATTAGACCCAGATGAAAAATAGCTCACGATTGAATAAAAAAAGTACTGTTGGTAATAATACACACTATTGCATATTTCTATACAATGTGGTTATCTGGGAGTGGCTGTGGGGGTCATGTATAATAATGTTCTTAGGGAAACGTGTTGTTTCTGTGTTGTGCTTTTGCGCAGTATCACTCCGCTGCAGCAGAATAAGTGGGAAGACATGCAAAAGGCGGTTTGGTTCAGGGAGTTACTCTTTAGGCTGGAAATGTTTCACTAAATGTTATTAAGTTTCTGCAATTTTTTTCTATTTGCATTTATGTAGTCTTATAAAACAGCTAAATATGTCTCTTCAACAAAGCTGTTTTTAACTATAACTTTAGATGTATCTGTAATTTTGATAATCCCCAGGTTGGTCAAACACTCTGAAAAACTAAAATAGCCAATTATTCATTGGTTAAATGTAAGAACGGTGTTGTTCCAATCATAACTATGTGGTTATAACCCATGTGAGTCTCACATGGCCGGCTGAGTGAAGCTAAATCGTGGACACTGCCCCCATATGGCTGGCTGCAGAATGACTTCTGCCCAATACAAATCTATGGAAGAAAGCAGAAAATTATTTCCTCTGATTATTACATTATCTACACAAACAGTTAAAATATATTTTTGCAAAAGTTATCTAATCGGTAAATAGATAAATAGACGGTAAATAGATTTTCAAATTCTTGTTTATGTTAACAAAATGAGGCAGTTCGAGGCAGAGCTCTTAAACCAAGGCCATGGGTAGAAAATGGTGAGAGCAGACAGCAGAGGGCTCTGCTGAACACCACAAATGTCACAAAACTGAGATCTCATTTTTTTCTGGGACAGGGCCTTTTTGTCCTTATTTTAAACAATTTGAGCATTACATATTGCTTTGCTTCCAGAAATCTTTTATGGGCTCCTCTGCACAAAGAGTTTGACTTGGTGCCCAAGTCAATTTCTGTTGCTGTGGAAGTCTTCATGTATTCCCGAAGCAAGGGAAGTAAACAAAACTGAATCAATTCCACTTTATATCCTGCCCCAGCCTCTGACTGATTGACACGTCTAAAGAACCAAGCTTGTGATGTGAGGCTCATTAACTTTTTCTCAAGGGTCTGGGGCTGATCTGTATGGGAATGGGTTGACATCATTGCTAGAAGGGCAGCTTAGAGTGTGATTGTTTAATGTGCAAGTTTGCCCCACTTATTCTACAGTGCTTGGCTGTTGCCTTGGGGAAAATTGTGGCGTGCAAGTGATGTCATGGCCATGTTTTCAGCGATTGTATTTGACATCTTTTATCTTTGTGCAAGCCCAGTTCTGGCTGAGGCAGGTTAAATGTACTGTTAAAGGGTGCAGTGTCATTTATCAGCAGGCTTTCACACAGTCCCATGCTATTTTAAGCCACTCATGAATGAAAAGATGGTCACTCGTGATTAATCTATTGACACAGCTCCATAAATTTTCTTTGTTATTCATCATATATGGAACCTTTTGTCACTGTGTGTTTTGATATTCCCAATTCTGGGTTAAACTTTAACATTATAAATTCCCAAAATAAGAATGTTTATGCCTAATTTGCAGAAATAAATATGTTTATGCATTTTAAGGAAGGCATACAAAAGCATGGTTAACTAAGCCAAACTGTTTGACTCGACACTGAGCTCAACATTTGACCAGTCAGCGATTAAAGGGGTGTTGTGACATGCTAATCTTTCCAATCAGAGAAAAATATCACCTCTGCCTGACTTTTCTAACCTCAAATCTAAACAAAAAAAATACTGGTAAAGTAGTGGTCCTTAACCAGGGTTTGAACGTAGGTCAAAACACACACTCAACACATATGATTTCTGATGACATGCCCCGCTTGTCCATCATTGGCTGCAGGTCATCACGCAATATTACTTGGTCTATCTGTCCTGTAGGGAATTTGGTGAGCCCAGTAGTCGAATTGTAACTGTCTTTTGTAATATTTTAATCCCATCTTACTAAGTTTTCAAACTAATATGTACAATATGGATTCACATGTCAGCAGCTAAAGAGTAAGGCATGGAGTGGAAAACACCCCAAAAGCACTCAAAGTCAAGCAGGTTGGTCAAAAAGCAGAAAATATGTTGCTGAAAAATTCCTCTGGAACCAACATACATGTCAAGAACATGCAATTTACTAGTAGTTACATCTTTAATCAAGCAAGAGCTCCTTCTATGAGGGCTTGTTATACCTTGAAGTGGGGTCACTTAGTGGTCTTGGCCGGAAGATCCCTACAGGTAGCTCACACTGAGCGATTTCCACTTGTATTTACCCAGAGCTGACTGTCATAATTGTTTGGTGAGAGGATGTATTCAAGCTGAAAGATAGTGATCCCCAACCCTATCCTCAACCCTTGAACCAGAACCCCCAGAAAAGATTAAGCGTAACCATAGCATCTTGGGCAGAATTACCTTGTGGTAGCTGGCAAATGGAAATCAGCCTGGGCACTTTTTTGCAAAGTTTGACAAGGAGGGGAGCTCTCCTGATTCACAAGGATTTTCGATGACATGATGGTTGCCACTATACACCGGAACACACAGCACACGGAATTACTGGGGCATCAGTGTCTAGAGAATTGCCACTTTGACAACATAATAATCATTTATTAGTTTCTGGAAGCATTCATTTTATTATTGTTTCAAAGGTTGGAACATTCAGAAGCCTGGTTAGTCAAAGAAGAAGACAGGAAGACGTGTTCTAATACATTTAAAACGTGGACTGATGATTTAGAGCACCATTTATAATACGTTTGATTCTGAAACTACGTAATCAGGAGTGATAATTAGTGCCTGAACAAACTGAACATTGCTGTAGTGTCTTTTGCCAAGTAAACAAATTGATTTCTGCACTCAGCCGGTTCTGGGATGAGTTGCTGACTGAACCCTTTGTTCCTCTGTTTCTCTTGTCTTACAAGGTGGGCCAGTTATGTAACTGAATTAAAGGGGGAGGAGTTAGGGAAAGAGTGGTTTATTTTTCTGGAATAGGGTCAAAGCAAATGACTTTCTGATGGCAAGGAACACAACACTTGTCTGGCCAGGATTTACTCAAAGACTCCTGTTTTCACTCGTGCTGTTTTAAACAGTAGTCTGGATCTTGAGTTTATTAAGTCTTTACTTTTTGAGCAGCTAATTAATAGAGCTGAGTCACACACAGGAAGTAGTTTTAATAACAAATAGTCAGAGAAATCATTATCAGATTCTTTAAAAAAAAAAGGAATGTCGTTATGGGCCATCATTGCGATTGACTGGTGATATGTACAGGATCCCTCTTCATCCAGAAAGACCAGCAGAGTAGACCCACCACTAACTGGGTTTAATTGAGGGTTTACAATAAATAAATAGGCAAGATAGGTTTTTGCAACTGATTTTGTGTAGAATTATATGCCTACCGACATGATTACCATCAAAATTACCACATGGATACAAAAATTAGCCTAACAAACAACTTTTTTTTTTTCATTTTAGACTAATAGCTTTTACAGAACATAACAGTATGTATTTCACTTCTGTGAAAATCGGCTCCCTAAAAGCATTTAATTTGATCTAAGAAAATATCATTTTTAAAAAGAACATTTGTGGTTTTTTTCTGGGTACTTTTGAAGTTGATGGTCTTTTGGGAAATGTCTATGTGCGTCTCTAGACGTGCTGAGAGCACTAATCTTCATCTATGATCCTGTCTGAAAATCATCTCTCTGATCTTTCACAGCATTTCTTTCATCATGCAGCTTTAAATGTCATGCAGTGAAGACAGGATTTGTGGATTTCTTTATTTGAAATAACCCCAAATGAAAGTTGTGATTCTGTGTGATTTATTTCTTACCAAAGCATGAATGTCTCACAAAATCAAAATACATGTAAAAAAAGTGTAAATGCAGTTCGGGTTTTCATGTTCAAACTTTTATTGCAGAGTTAACTCAATCACTTTAGCATTCTTAATAAACCTTAAATGTTAAAAGTTCCATTCACCTACGGTAAGAGACATGCTTCTGCATGCGCCTTTGATTGTAATGGAGTCAATGGGTGGAGGCACTGGTTTAAGTCCAGAGTAAAAACATCCATTATGATGATTATATTAAGCGTTATCCATGGGTGTAAATTGTCTAAAGGAGAACCAGACAACTAATTTGTAGTTTACTATTAAGCTTTTAATAAGAAACATGTACTGGCACATTCTGTTTGCTGAGAATAGGAAGGATAATTTCCACTTAAGAACAAATGAATTTAATCATTTTCTGAATAATATATCTTCATCTAAATCAAGAGTATGGATAAGCAAAACGTGTCTAGAAATAATAACACTGAAAAAACTTCAGAGTGCTGGAAAAAGAAAGGGAACCCTTAGAATTAACCCCCTGTCCACTGGCAGCGATAACCTAACCATTTTCTATCTGTATGGTCCTCTTCATGCCAGCCCATAGCATCTCTATTTGGTTAGGTTATGGGCTGTGATTTTTTCGCCACTTCATCTTCCCTTCGATTATTTTAAGATGGCTTGAACCTGATGCAGAGAGGCAGACCCAAATTATCTTTCCTCCACAAAACTTTACATTAGAAATGATGATTTATTAGGATATGACATGTCCTACTGACTGGAGAGCTGTCCAGGGTGTACCCTTACCTTTCTCCCAAAGTGCGCTGGAGATAGTCACTAGCAGAACCCTGTGACCCTGTAACGGAAGAAAGTAGCGAAACTGAATTGAATAAAAGTTAACTAATGTTTTTTAGTTCAATGGTTCAGTCATACTTTCATTAGTCAAGTAAACATTTTGCCAGTACTGTTGTGGAGTTTAAATGTGCTCTTTTGTAATCTTCAGGCATTCATCAATGTTCATTCTCGTAAGCAGTGCCTTCCTTCATGGACTTCTGCAATGGATTCACTGCTTGTTCAGTGTTTACGTTTTGTAGACTTATTGGCAATTTTTGTTCAGTAGTGCAAAATTTTGAGTTGTTGGCAAATTTTCTTTCTTTGATTTTGTGTTTTATAACAGCAGTTACGATCACTGCACTGTTCTCCACTAAACAGTAAAAACAAAACATTTCATTTATTTTACATTTCAATTATTTGCAATCCCAGTTAAACAGTGCTGCAGTGTATATGTGATTATAAAATGCCAAAAAGAGACAAAAACTCATCATTTTAACGACTAAAGATCTTGTTACAAAAAAGATGCTAACATTCCATAACATAGAGAAAATAAATCATTTAACCTTCTCAGAAAAAGTTGTGTGAACCTTACAATGGACATTTAATTAGTTTTTTTTTACAGTAATTGCCAAATTATATCAGATGTATGACTGCCCAAACCAGTAAAATCTATAGTTTGCAGATAAAATGTTATTTGACACATTTACAATGACATCGGGACCCGCATTGGTTATTATCTGTGTGTGACATTTTCTTTGTTTGGTACCAATTCAAAACATGACTGTGACCTGAATTCATGTGCTCATGAGAACAGAATCAAGAGGAAATCTGGTTGGCTGAAGGCAATCATGGAAGGGCCTCAAAAGGAAGCTGGAGGAAAGGGCGGAATAACAGATTGTCTGGGAACAGCATCAGAATGTATACAACATAAACCCGTCAGGTTCATATTCCCTAATAAATCTCAAAACCTTGCCTTTTACCTGAGAGTTTCAGTGGACACTGATTTTTTCATTAAATGCCTAATAATGGCATGTTAAGCATATTTCAAAGCAAGAGGCATCTTGCTGTTCATTTCCTGGTTGGTTAACCCATTTGATCAGTCAAATTTCAGCAACAACGCAGGCAATCAAAATGATGTCGACAAACTGGTTGTAATGGTTCTCAGTTTTGCACAGTGCTTTAAGTGGACAATGAGAAGTGGTAGAATTCTTCATGGAAGTTGAAACATAAAATGCAGAGACTTTCTGAGTGTTCAAGAAGTGGTGGCACTTTAAAAAGCTATTTTCAGAAGTGATGGTACTGAGTGTGTATCCATGAAAAGCATTGGTTGTGCATATTCAACTCTGAGCCCTGACAAAAGGGTTTGGAAGCAGTTGGGTTGGATTAGAATTTAATAATATTTGGTAGTGCTGGTTGCAATCCGGGCATGGACCTCCCAGTGAGTAGACATGTTCTACCCCTACGTGCCTCAAAAGCTAATGTATAAAACAGCAGCAGTAACTTCAAACATTCCAAATTCATTAAAAATCTATCAAACCAGAACAGTTTATTTCGGTAATAAAAACATGAAGTTACTTGAATTGATGGAAATGAGTATGTTATTGTAAATGTACTGAAAATTATATACTTAATTTAAATTCACCTATAAAATACCATAATATGATAAATGTATTATAATGTAATATTTTTTTCCATAGAAAAGGTTTTGCCATGTAGTTTTTCAAGAAAATAAATAAAATCCAGCTTCTACCATCGAAGACAGTTGACTAAAATTATATAATTCCTTTCTTACCATCATTGTGAAATTTTAAAAGCTTCTCAGCTTTTAACTGGCACAAAAGGGTAGTAGTGCCTTAAGATTTCATTGTCTCTTCACTGGCTTCCATTGCTTTTTAAAATCCTTTTATTTGTTTTTAGATGTCTTCATGGACTTGTCCCACAGCATCTGTCAGACCTCCTTATGCCATACATCCCTTCACACACTTTGAGGTCTGCAGATCAGTTTCTTCTTATAGCGCCAAGAACAAACACAAAGCTCAGAGGTGATTGAGCACTCTCAGTTGTGGGTCCAAAACTTTGGAATGGACTGCCTCTTCACATTAGACAGGCCAACTGTAGTTTTGTTTTTACGGAAATCATGGCTTAAAACTTGTCTTTTCTCAGGTGTTTTAAGTTTAATGTTTTCTTTGTTTATTTTAATTGCTCACTAACAATTTTTATAATGCTTTGTCTTTGAGAGTGCATAAATGTAAAAGTATTTTAATAATAATGGTAAATGGTTGGTCTGTTGGTTGGTTGGCTGATTGGTTGGTGGGTTGGTTTAGTAGGTGGATAACCCATACTAAAACTAACCCTAAATTTAATGGTTAAATTAATTTATTAAAAATCCATATTAACATGGACTTTTAAAAATATAATATGTTTTCAATGTGAATTGTTGGTTAAAGGTTGACTCAGAAAGTACAACGATCCTATCTCTGTGTAACAAGAACACTTCCCATTTCCCATTACCCTCACCACACACTTCCCTCTGTCTGTTGTTGCTAGACTTTTCCTTGTTTCTAAATTTATTTCCTGAATTATGAATTTTGAAACAACTTTCTGGAGATTTTTATCTAACTTCTTTTACTCCAACTCAATCCCTTCCACCATGCTTGGATTTGTTTTCAATCTTTTTTAAGTCCAATGGGTCTTTCCTAAAGAAAACATTGTCAGGTTCAAACTGAATAGTTCCATCACCTCTAAAAAAAAATAATGCAATGAAACTAAACACAGCTTTGTCATGTCTACCAGACAATGAACAGTCAATCAAAATTAATCTAAAACAGAACTCCATCCAGTAATAGGTCAAATTCCCCAAGTTATACTCTTGGATATCTGTATTAATTTACAAGAAAACCATTTACATGAAATTAACAGAAACGAGCATGTCAATGAAAACAGAGAGAACCTGAACTCACGAGTGAAAGTGAATGTTTTCCACAGCTGCTGACCTGCTGGGAGTGGCCCTTTAACCCCCACCCATTCTGCGGACACGCAGATAATATAACATTGTACAGTTGTCTTCATTTAAAAATGATAGCATGAGTTTCCGTTTGAACACTCCTCGTTCAATGTAGCTGTTGAGTTCAGAACTAACACCATGTTGTCTTTATGAGCAGTTATGAATCCATGGATTGATGTGTTTGCAATTCTGACAATTTAACACTTTTTCCTTTATGCCATAAAAAAGAAGCTTTGTAAGACTTAACTGTAAGATATCAATGCTGTGTTTTCTCCGAAATCCTGAGCTAAAATCCCTTTCCTGCTTTGTGTGAAAGAAGCCACAATGGGAATGTTAAACAACTGTTAAAAAAAAATGTTAAACAGTATGCTTCCATTGTCAGAATCGACATTGTTTGAGAGGCTGTCATAATTATGCATCCAGGAATAATTATGACATAAAAATTTTTTCTGTAAATTAAAAGCACATAGAACCAATACTTGTATGTCATCGTGAAAGTAGTTGCACACAATGTATGCTTATATCTTGACTGTTTTCAGTGAATGAAAGTCAATCTTTTACCCACTGAAATAAATGTTAGTTAGAGTTTGTGAAGTGGTTTTACTGTATTTTACTGATTTTAATGTCAATGTTTTATACTAGCAAAAGTATCAACCAAAACATTCCAAGGGTTAGTTAAACCATATATAGGGCAGGTTTGGGGAATTCTGAGAGGAAACTTTCAGAACTTTGAAATTCCAGCAAAGAACACACTTCTACAGCACTACACTCACTCACATCATGAAAACACACTTCTTACAGCTGACTGACTACAAGATTTTTACATACAATGCGTACAAGTGTTTAACAACACTTATGTGATGTTATTTGTATGTTTAAATAAACAAATGTAATGGTAATAGTGCATATCTGTTGCTCTTTTTACAATTTTCTTGATTAGTGTTGCCCCTGTGGAACTATTATAAACTTATGGAGTGACTACTGCTCAACTGCAGAGTTCTGTGCTAAAATATACGTTTTTAGACTATAAACTTAACATATGGAAAATATGTCACCACTTCCTGCTATTGCGGCATTCAAGACAAAAATAAACAGGATTTATATTGATTTTGTAGTTGTAGGGGTCAGTATTTGCAGTATTCAAATCAGTATTAAATTAGTACATTTTTAACTAATGTTTTTTCTTTATAAACAAGCAGCATTACATTGAGAAACACACATTCAGTACATCAAATATAAATGAAATTCAATATTTAATAATATATAATATTCACAAGTGCTGACATTAGTAAAATGATCGCATAACAATCTAAGAGTCAACATATGAATAATCATGGATTTATGCCGAAATAAAGGAGCCCAGTCAAAGATGACCAGGAACACCATGGGTGTTTGCAGACACAAAATCAACAGGAGGTTTCACTCAGAGACAACCTTTCAGTGTTAGATTGCTACATAGATTGTTTGTCTTTATCCGGTATGTCTACCAATATTGCCACTACAGAATGTTTCTAAAGAAAATACCATTCTATTTTTCATAACATAAAACAACTACTTTATTTATTCCAGAAAATTATAAGATACATATTTCTTTTAGAGACATGCATTAACTTTTGAACCTGGCAGGATGGGTTTATCACTATGCTAGGGATCAGTTATGCTCTGACAGTTTTATTGACAGATGACAATGAGGAGGTGATAAGATGAAAGGGTCGAGCAGTGATGGAGATAATGGAGCTAGTGCTTAACTGTGCTCCATGAGAAGGAACTCATTACAACAGAGATAAATGGGTAATCAAGCAGAGCCTGTTTTAACGAACACCTCAAGCATGACCTCTGTGTCCTGTATGAGTGTCTGTTCGTGGTTCAGTGAAGCTGACCCCAACAAAACCTCACAAAGAGTCTGTTCTGACCAGCTCTCACTTCACTTCTCCAGAGACTGTGCTCTAATCATCTCAGTCAGGGGCCCTGAGACTCTCGTGGGAATAAATGCTGGGGAAACCATTTAACCAATCTACCATTTCATTAGTTCAGATTAAGATGATAGGCTTGAAAACAATTCATATTAGTGTTCTGGACACAAATTGCTTGTTTAAACAGTTTGCAAGGTGTGGGATACTGCGTCTGTTCTGCGTGCTAGCTAATGCGTTTGGACCCTAATAGTGCTTGCTAATGAAGCTAATGGAAATATATGAAAAGAAAAGTGACACAGGCTCTTTTTGGGATATTTATTTAACATGTTTTGGGAGAAGCAATCTGGGCATGCCACAAGTGTTCCCAGTCAAACTCAAATCACTTTTAACTCAGTTCTACCATGTCCCATTTGACTTTGTCCAAGCTGCACTACCTGCTTCCTCAATTCCTAACTAAGAGGCGGGGGGAGTGGGGGGTATTATATCTAGGTATTAGCTGAACCTGAGTTAGAAGTTGAGTCAAAAAATCTGTAAGAAACCTGCATGATCAAGTAATCTTGGGGATTTGCTCTCGGAATGATAATTGGTTATTTAACATCTCTCCAAGGCCTCAGATTGAAGCTGAGGGGCTGATTGTTGAGGACTCCAGCTGAATTGTCATGCTGAAATCATAAGAACAACCATCAGCTCTGTCTATGCCATGTTGAGCCGTAAGTGATGCGTTTCCACACAAGTGGATCATTCAGAAAGTCTGTCATCAGGGTTGGATTATAGGTACTTTTTATGGGTAATACTATTTCTGAGTTCATTGAGGAATCATAATGATGATGGTCATCATCCAGTGATCTGTTTGAGTGCTTTGTACAAATCACATTTACCGGTAAATACAGTACTTTAATATAAGAACCATACATTTAATTGGATGGTATGGTAAAATCCTGTAATGGCCTGGGAGGATACAGTTTTACTGCACAACATGGAGCTGAAGACCCAACCAACATCCAAGAAAACAACTGTGAGACCAGACTGATATGACAGGTGTTTTTTGTCAGTTAGCTACAAATTATTAATGACTGACCTACAAAGAGAGCAACGCATAGTTGGCTGGACAATTTGTGTTACATTAAAATAGGATTCAGGCCAATTAGTTTCAGTCATTTGAGGATTGAGACTTTTTCTATGCTTCCCTTCAAATGAAAAGATGTACATCTGAAAAGTGATCACACTGAATTGGTACGTGATGTTTTGAGTCTGCATTGAAAGCCAGCACGCAGTACTCTAAAATCATTATTCTAATGGCCACAGAAACTCTCCACATTCAAAATAAAGGCAAATTAATAAATCAGGAATGGCATAAAAACATCTGAAACACCTATTTTTTATTCCTTTCAAAAGCATTTCAACCCTATCAGCATGTTGTGGTTTTGAGACGGTTAGATTAGGGCAGTTTCAGTTTAAAGCCTACAACTGGGGACATAACAAACGTCAAAGAGTTTATGGAGGTTTAACGGATTTGGGAAGAGCCCTCCCCCTACATACAAAAAAAATCCTGTTTATTATTTTTTTTCTTTCCAGAGTAATTGAGGTCAAATGAAGAGATTACCATCATCCATCAATGCCACGAATGCACTCATCACTTCCATAAATTGTGATTCACTCTAAGTCTAGTTTAAATACCACATATAAAACATCAGCCCTGCTAATGTCCTTTAGAGTCTCTTATATGAACCAAAAACAACAGACAGGTGTGGACCGTCAACAGGATGACAGTTCTGAACCTCCAGGCTGCCTGCTGATCTCTCTTTCCCAACCCGTCCACGGTGGCTCGCTTATACAGATGGAAAGGAGACAGGCCTGATCACATCTGTTTCTGTTTCAAACTCTCCAGGCTAATATTGACTTAGCTGCCCCCACAGGACTGAGAGATAACCATGCACCAATGAATGATCTAAAGTTACCCATGATAACCCCAGTCTTGCTGACTTAACCTTCGTGTTGAGCTCTATTTTTGTGGGAGAGGAAGCTTTGCTAGTGCATTTTATTTATTTATTGGTGATTAGGGTCTGGCGAAAGATGGTCAGTTAATCTACATTTGTTTAAGTTTCAGACTAACACCAAGCTTTCTCCTGCAGTTTTTGAGGGTTGTGTGTGAGTGAGAGATGTAAACAAAGACATTCAAGGCTCTGGTTTAATAGATCTTGACATTCAATACTCCTCCATCATGCTTTTACATATTAGACAATTGTTAGCTATAGTTCTTAGCACATTCTGTTTTAGCTTAGACTATCTTTCTCTCATTTTGTGGAGGGGACAAATTTTGGCCAAAATCAGTAGGAAGTGACCCTCGTCTTATCTAGACAATAACTACAGAGCGGCATAACTTTATCAACATCTGAGGTTAACGAAAACATAATAAACAACATTGACTATAGACTTGCCATTTATTATTACCAAAATGTTACACGCTTTACAGTAAAAGGGTGAGCTAACGGAGGAAATTCAGACATGTTTGCATTTACATGCTGTAAAGAATTGGCCTCATTTTAGAGCCAAGAACACCTTAATGGCAGACAATTGCAAGTTATATTTACTAACATTGCAAATTTACTCTTTATAGCGGCCTTTAGTATCTACACTTAAATGCCACTAGGTCTATTCAGAGTTTTTAATAGGAAATACCAACTTGACACTGTTAAATCTTCTTTAGACATCTTAAACAAGGGTAAAACAGGCATGGCTTGAGTCTATTTGCTGAAAAGTCTGCAAATGAAAGTACTGTGCCTTTACTCGGGGTGATAGCCATGAGCAGTTTCTGAGTCAGGAGAATAGAAATGTGGGTATATCATTATGTAATGTCAGGAGACCACCCCAGTGATAAGGATATTGGACCAACTGACTGTTGAGAGAGAGAGAGAGAGAGAGAGAGAGAGAGAGTTCCTAGTAAACCTAAGTGCTTGTTCTTTTGAAAGTGTTACTGTTAATATAACCCAGGTGATACAATTGTTATACTGTATTTAAAACCATAGTCCAAAAGGAACACTCCACTTTTTAAAGATGTGCTCATTCTCCATATCCCTCTAAGATAATATGTAGTAAAATTGAATAATAGTTTTATAAAAGTTTTGCATTAAAAATTAATAGTATTAATATGGAAACTCTTTGATCATTTAATAATGAAATGCTTCTGGTCTAAATGGATTCAATGAACTATGCTGGGCTATACTTTGAAATAACTATACAATAACTTTAAAACAATGATAACTATGTCAGAGACGTATTAAACGTTAGTCAAACAATTGAATGTTCTTTAAATAAATGTTTTTGAACATTGAACAAATGTGTTCGATGATAAATTGAATTTCAAGTTTCATTCCTATTTAATTCACTTGGTTTTCTTTCAGTAATGGAAGAAAGCTGATAACAGAATTCACCTGAGTCTTTTGAGAATGTTAGTGTTGCTTCATGGAGGACCATGTCTGAAAACCACCCAGTCTCTTCACCATGCCATCATGGACTGTGTACCCATCATGTGCCCTCAGTGAATGGCCAAAATCTTCTTTCAACTGCCGTTATTTTACGAATACCCCATGTTCCTTATATGCTCAACCATAGACTATAGACCATCCAATAGCCCTTGTGGGTGGTGAACAAAGCAGCTTGAAGGGTGCATGAGATCATGAGGTCACCCAAGGGGAATCAAAAGAAAGAAATGAACCTTAAAGCTGATGAAATGCAAGCTTTGTTAATTGGGAGAGGGTGTACAGTATGGATCCCCAAAGCTGTTCCTGAAGCACTCGCAAGGCAAAAGGTGTGAGCATGTGTGATTCATGAAGGTGTCCCAGAACAACTTCAGACATGCATGGTGTACGTTGTGAATGGCTGGTAAGACTGAATGGTGAGATTGGAGGTGAGTGTCCAAACTAAGTGGGAAGTATGTGTGGTTTATTACCCTGTATTTCTCCATTCCATTTTTGAGAAACTCATTTTCTTGGTGTGAGGTATTCTTTTTGAAAATTCCATGTAGGCTCCAAACTCTTGGAATACTATGCACTAACAGAATGGAATTCTCAGGTATTGTGTATTTCTCACACATTTTTGAACCCAAGAGCCTCTTGCCACTTGATGCCTTCATTATTTCCTAAGCTTTTGTGTTTCAACAAAACAGAAAAAAGGTAGAGAAACCAATGACGCAATAATAATTTTTGAGAGCACTTGTTCTTTATACAGTGAAAGCTGTTGTACAGCAGTTCACTTTATTATTCCAATGTCATCTGATATCCACAAAGGTGATGTTTCTGGAAATTCAGGATCAAGCGGAAAGAGGATACCAGTCTGTCAATGCTGCAACAGCGTCTTGTTTAACCAACATCTTAGCAATCCGTGCAGAAGGTAACCTGAATTGTTATGCGGTTGTTTAACACAGCTGAATTGAAGGCCTGGCGAACTGCAGACCTTGGAGCAAAGAGAAAGGCTTCAAATAATGGAGGGTTAATCCCAAAAGCAATGCCTCTATTGCCAGCCTCCCAAACCCAGCATGTCTCCCATTCAGTTTTAAACACTGAGGACCTACCAGAGTTGAAAATGGGCTAAAAAGGGTCTTCCAGTTTCTGGAGCTGGGAGGGATGCACTTTCTGATTGGAGCACTAATATGTTAGGCCTCATCCAGCCTCTCCCCCTCCCTCCTTTTTAAATACATCCTGTGTACAGGGCATCTTGCCAACCGCTTCATGAGGATGACATCACCAGCTGGGACAGAAAATGTGGGCAAGGGATGTAATGAGGTTGATATGGTCACCGCAGAGGGTGCACAAGTGAATGTGTGTTGCTGCAATAAACAGAGTGCATCAGCATGTTGAATGGGGGTTTACATGACACAAACCACGTACACTCATTGTCACCTCTAAAATTAGAAGCTGGTATTGTTTTACCGAAAGCCATTGATCAATCAAATGTTTAGCGTATGGTACAGAACAATCCGGGTTACATTTTAATGAGACCGGCATGAAAAAATGTGCACGTATCAAAACCACAATATGGCTCAGCTACTGATAGTGAACACTACAATAAATCTAGCAAGTTCTTTTGCATATTAAAAATAATGTTTCACATATCTTTCATTTTATTCATTTACTCATTTCATTAAGCAATCAGCGAACTTGTACAAATTGGTAATTTTCTTTAAAATAGAAAATTGTTTAGCATTTTTCATGCGTAACACAATACTTTTTTAATTTACTTAAAGACCTAAAGAATTGTAAAAAGTAAGACAACAATTAAATGATGTAAAATTAATTGGTAGAAAATACAAACAGATTGAGATTAATCTACAGATCTCAGCAAGGTTTTCAAATCTTGAGGGTGGGAAGGACAAGGTCTATGCAAATGAAAGCCTATACATGATCCCTCTCATGGTCCTCCCCGTCCCTGCTGTATACATCGCCTGTTTAGTCATGTCTCTTTGTGTTCCCTCAATGCTTTGTTGGAGACTTTAAAAGACTTCCTTTATGAGACACTGTTCTTTGAGTATGAACTGTGGGATCACTATTGCCACACAAGGAGCTTTCTTCAAACCCTCTGTAAAATTAGTATTGAGGAAGGCACTGCACTATTCCATCAATTGAGGTTCCAGTGAAGACACCCATTTTATTAAACAGAAACAGCAGTCCAAAGCAATACTCTGCAGCAAACACTTTCATCAATGTCTGGTGGAGATGTTACACATACAGGGTGAGACATGTATGTCTTCCTTGAAAACTGTGTGAGAACTGACAGTGAAAACTGTGTTTTTTCCCAATTTAGTAAAGGGATGTTACATTAAAATTAAATATTGATCATCATCAAGGTTTTTTCTGGTATGTAAAAATATTACCCTCCAAGAAACATACTACGAAAAAAATAAATAGTTTCATAAGACACTACCCAGAACTAAAGTCTACAAACAACATTTAAATCGTTTTGAACAAAATTATTTTGTGGGGTGGCAAAAGTGGCACTAGTAGCATAAGCTCGCAGAAATCCAGGAAAACCAGCACCCAAAATCTGAATATTACATTAGATCAATAACCGAAAATGATTTTGATCCATGTTCATTTCTAGTTCAATCAATACTTGTTTGAGTGTACTCCTTTTTGGAATTACTGCATGAATGGAGCGTGGCAATCAGTCTGTAGCTCTGCTCAGGTAAAATGGGGGCCAACATCTGTTTGATAGTGATCTTCAGGTCCTCTGTATGGTGGGTTTTGCTGTTGATTGTTTTCCTCTTGACAATACCCCAGAGATTCTCCATGGGGGTCAGTTTGCAGATACCTGCTCAATTTTCCTCCAAGAAATTCTCCTTTAGTCAGGGCTTTTGTGCCACACCACACGTTTAGCTCACACCCAAGCAAACAATTACCCAACCTCATTTTAATTACACCTTAACCTAAGCACAGAACTCATAAAGGTGGATTTATCAAGTGGGTGGTGCAGACTCTTTATTGTAATTGTGTGAGCTGCACTTGATTGAAGCAATCTAAAATTAATTCTTACACCTAAACAATTGCTATAGTGTCTTTTTATTTACAAATAATATAATGTGACTCACAGTTGAGGTGCTGCTACGATGAAAAGGAACAGGACAGATATTCAAACAATATGCGGGTATTCTATAGGGTGGTAGAACTGAGTGAAACATTACAAGCCTTTATTGAAAGCTGGAAAAGCTAATGACTCAACAGGTGTCTAGAAGACAATCACTGACCCCTTCCAGAACAAGAGTAAGCCACTAATGTTGTTGCTAAAGAAACTTGGTAAGTGAAGAGGGTTGTTTCACGATGCAGATTTTCCAACAGGACTTGGCACCAAACATTGGCACTATGAATAACCAGTCCTCCCATGAGCACACAAAAGACTGTAGAATAATCGGTGTGGTTGCATCTTATACTGGGCTGCTTTGAAGGAATATACTGCTGCCCTGTTACAATTATTGCCACAGCCTGAGTGAAAGAAAATCAATAGCAGACTTTCCGATCAGGGTCTGAGTATATTTTTGATGCAGGAGATGGGGTAACAATAGCCTCACGTTAAAGTGGAATGTTTTGGTTTCCAATTATTGGTGTTAGTCCAAAGAGAACCTAAAGAAAAAAAAAACAGCTATACGGATTTGTAATATACAGATTTTATATAGCTGAAACAAATCTGAATTGGCTGCTTGACTGATGTGGTAGGCTCCTTTCCAAGCACCAAATCTTGCTTTATCTAAATTTCTTAAACTCTACATAAGGTTTCACTATTAGAACAGATTTACCCCTTCTCAGATGCATGTTTTTGTACATTTCAGCTTCTTTCTGTTGTTTTTCCGCGAATGCTGCTCCCTATAGAGCCACCTGGGTTGCATTAAAAGAGTGTTTGAATGTGATCAGACTCAGGTGTTCATAAACATACAGATGGCACTCTTCCAAAAAACACAATTGATGCTGCCAACCTATTCCCAAAAGCTTAACCAAAGAATATGTTAGTGTACAGTACTGACATTCATTGTAAACCCCTTTCATGAACGCTTAGGGAATATAACTGAGGCGACAACTTCAATAAGGTCCTCTTTTCCCCTGGAGGGTTTGTATTCATGAATTTCTGTTATAGCCATAATAAGACCACAAGGGCAGTGTGATTCTGTAGCTCAGAGGAACAATTAGTAATGGTTTCTCTTGAAATTTACTGGCAGTTTTTTTTCTGCATCCTGCAGATATGTAATAATATGTCCTGCATCTGTACTGTATCTTGACTGCACATTAAATGTTGTGTTAGTTTAAACATGTCACATTAGTCGACAGATACTTTATCCCAGTTCAGCTCATCAGAGAAGTTAACTTTGTGGTGAAACATTCATATTCTTTAACCCCACATTTCTCTATATTGGGTTTTTCACTTTCTTTCCAGGCCAACTCTCATCAGCTCTTTCCCAGGAGCAGCGCTCAGCTCACTTCATCTTGGGTTCTCATCACCAGAGCTGATCAAAGCCCCATGCGATGAACAAAAACATTTCACAGACTGGCCTTACATTGATAGAAATGAAAGAAGATCACAGACTGGTGTTCTCTGTGCATGACAACTGATCCTTGATCATTTTTACCTAATTGTGATATGAAGCTGGTTATTTACAACAATAATGAGTCGGACCTGAGAACACTGAGAACTCCTTTTCTTTCTTAGAACAGTTATTTGGAGCGAGCCAGGCCTTTCTGTTTACAACGAGAGAGATACAGGAGAAATTTGGGGATTTCTTAAATATTTTCACAACTCTTTCTTGATTCTACTACGGTAAAGGTAAATTTGCCTTCATAACTTTTCTGAAATAAAAGTTATAATAAAATAATAAAATAACTTATTTATTCCTCAGACAACATACAGTATTTGAAACAGAAAACGATCTACTAGCTTGAACATCACTTAATGAATATTCACGAGGAAATCCTTTCCTGTAGTAGGATTGGTAAAATCCCCTCGGGAAAGCCCAATGAGCGTATCTGTTGATGCGCATGCGCCCTGATAGTGGGCGCTCAGAAAGTTTGGGACTTCAGAAAGTTTCCCTCGGTGCTGCTGAGCGTATTAATGGGACACCTCGGCGTTCACTGGGTGTTTGGAATGACTGCTAGCACAGTGGTAACCGCGATATATTCCTACAGTGGATGGGATTTAACAGCTCTTTTATAAGTCCTTATTTGGATTACCAACGAAATGAAAAAATGGAAACCTAACTGTAAGTATTGTATTGTTTGTTTGTTTTACTTTCTACTGTACGTGTAGTAGTCTGACCTATTCTAATTAAGTTAAAATTTTTGACAAAATGGAAACGTTCTTAAAATACTTGGGTTTAATTTTCCTTATTAACCTTCAAATTTGTAATACAGTTTTCACTCTCTTTCCATTTGAGCAATAGTTGGTTTTCAACATATTCTGGATTTTAATTAACTGAATGTTGTCCATTTAACATATTTTTTTATCAGATTTCTTTGTACAAAAGTGTCAGATGGTTCCAATGCATCACTAAAAGTATGTAAAATGTTACTGTAAATTAATATTAGTGTATAATTATGTTATGTTTGCTGTCAGGTGCTTTCAAAGAGAGTAAATAAGAACCGTCTCCAACCCACTGATTCCCAGAGTCAGTGAACAACGTTACCAAAGTTGTGATAGATGGAATTGAAAAAAAATTTAATAAAATAAGATGTATCTATCTGTTTTCAATCTCAGTCAATTCTAAAGCAACTCTCTGAAGAAAGGGCATATCAGTATATTGTGGAACGTTATGGTACATAATGAAACATTTTGTGGATGTCACATTATGGAGTTACTGGAATACAACTTCGAGGAGCTATACCCTTTAACGCCATATGATGATGTACAAAGGTTACAGAGCAAAAGTCCCAACACACTAAAGCTGATGCTGAGCTGAACTCCATGAAGCCACTTAAATAAAGGTGAAACCGAGTAGGTGAGACAAACAGTACATTTGAATTCTTAGAATGTAGAGGGCAATAGGCAAGAATTCCCTGGATGACTTACCACTTCTGCCAAGAATATGAACTACAGATTCCATCCACTCTTCTCTCAGTTCTCAATCCCATAATACAAAGTGGTAAACACATAGATAAGACACAACTGGTTGGTGACGTAACCATATGGCTGATGTGGTTCATTCAAAATTGTCTCATGCTGCCCATATTCATACTATATAGCAACTATTATAATGATAATTGAGTAAAATAGAAAAAAAAATACCATAGGGGGCAGAACACAGATTCTAACACTGAGGTCCTCTGAAGTTCCTTTAATGTTACGTGCACTAATTTCGCAACTGTTAGCACTTTCCCCTAGGTACACTATTACAAATTAAACCTGACTAGTGATTTTCATTTTAAGTGATAAAATGATATAAATTCACCTGACTTCACCTAGAGGTTTCTAATCAAGGCGTGAGAATCTTAAAATGGGCATTGTTTTTTTTTTCTTCCAAGTCCTACCCCTGTAAACATCCTACCTATGCTATGTGTTACCTCATTGTACATGTGCGCGCACACTTATACGAGGGTAGCAAAGATGCCTGATTGGTTGAAAGTTTAATTTAACGCAATTTAAGTGAACGAGTAAGAAAAATCCAAATGAATGATAGAAACTATTTGTTACCACATTTAAAACCCTTTTTATATTACTGTGAATGGGAATCTGCGAACAGCCTCAAGTCGGTCCATTGAAGAATTGCAGCTTCAGTGATTTCCTGTTTCTCATCAGAGGGAAAGTGTACTTAGTTTAAACAATGATCTAGTTAATTCAGTTGTGCATACATCAATGCACGCTTATAGTTTTGTTTGGCATCATATCGTGAGTGTTATCCAAGCTCTGAATTGCAGGGTAAGACTTGAACATCAAATTATAGCTGAGTTTGCTTCATTTGTGAAGTTTTTTTTTTTTTTGTTCACATTGATGCATTTGTGATCGACAGCTTTATGAGCCACTGGGTATTACTTGTGCTCTAAAGCAGTGTTTCCGGCACACAAGTTAAGGCAGCCTTATCCACGCTTCTAAATTACATGTGTGAAATGCGTTTACCTGGGGTTATAAGCAGGGTTTCAATTTAGAACCCTGTGTTTAGTGCGGTGTGAAAATCCCTTTTGGACTCGTCTAAAAATCCCATAATACACCTTTTGGTATTTTTGAAAAGATGAGCACGGTTATGGATGAAAGTGAAATAAGTACATCATGATTAGATATTTAGTTTCATTTGGTCTGCTAACCATTTGGAAATGTTTCATTACCATATGGTATTCACTTGAACTAAGTGGATATTAAGAAGAGCATTGGATAGTGAGCAAGGAGGCACTAGTTTTCAGCGGAGGAAGGTAATACAATGGTTTGAGCACTCTCACATGCTAGGAACCCTCAACACCATGGGTTAATTTGAAAGTGTAACCTCGGGTTAAACACTTCACTGTCAGCAGCACAGTCCGGAGGGGAAGTACACACTCATTACAGACACCTTCATGTTAATTGTGACGAGTAGTGCCAGGTGCCTGGCCACATGGGCTCATTTTGGCCCACTCTATGGCTGTAAACAACCTTGTATGCTGAGCTTTGTCTCAGTGCATGATGTCATCTTGTTACTGCGGCTCTGTTTGATGATGACATGGGTTTTTGAAACCTGAGAGATGACATGTAATTGTGGCATCTCCCGTATCAGTTTAGCTTCAATTTGAATTTGACGTTTTAACAGGCTTAGAATGTTTCTCAAGTAATATCTGAGGGTGCTTTCAGAGAAGGGGTTGGGTTTGTTTTGTCCAGAAAAGGGGCAATCACTGATGCAATTTATCATTCCTCTGCCATTATGATTTAACCAGCTAGGGCTGATTATTGTGACCAATTCAAGACCAAAATTTGATTCTTATTTTTATAGTTTCAATTAGATTCAATTTTGATTTGATATCGATTAGCTATCAATATTTCATTTAAAATGTTTGTTTTGCAGACATATTTTGATATAAATGCTGGCCAATGAAACTCTCCTACTTAAGTTTATTACTGAAATACACATCTACATTAATAATAGGGTGTACAGAATTTTAACGAGAGATGAATATTCACATCCTCTCACACATGCATTAAGAATCGATACAGGGATTTCCAGAATTAAAATCTGACAATCTATTTTTTTTTCTGATGCTGGTTTTGTTGTACAATTTGATCCACTTTTGGTTTACATCCGAGATTGGCTTCTTACCTGCCCAAACCAACTTTACCAGAAGAGAGAATAAACTCTATTGCACCCTGGAATCCACTTCAAGTGTGGGATGATCTCAAACAGAGATACTTACAGTATTTGAAGTGTATGATGATTTGTTGGGATTCGCATTGATACTTCCCCTAGATTGGCATGTGGGTCACCAATGGATTTCTTGTAATGTGCTAATTAATCTTGGATTTTGGGAGGTGAAAACATCCTTGTGTTGATATAGTTTCTAACTAACCAATAGATCTGTCAGTCACGGTTGTTAGCTGCCTCTTTCACGCAAGCTGCACTTAATTTTTGTGATCCTTTACATGAGTAAGAATATTAGGGTGACGACTCACTGCTTAAAGGTCTTGTCCAATTGCAGGTAAACACCCAAAAGAAACAAGGAAAGTACCTTCTATCTTCTGGCCTTTACAGTGCGGTGCATCATCTTTGACTTCATGGAACACACCTGACATCCTATAACAGCAAGTGATCTTCATGGCCACCACCTCCATCCCACCTCCGCCAGCCCCTCCTCCGCCAGCCCCACCTCCATTGCCACCGCCACCACCACCTCTTCCACCGCCACCTCCCTCAAACAGTGGCTTGACCCGCGTTGACTCCGGCCGGACACAACGACTTCGTAAGCTCAACTGGGAGAGGATTCCCAAGGAGCGCATTGAGGGACGCAAGAGTGTGTGGAGCTGCTCACTGGAGGATTGTGACCTCAGCATTGACCTCAACTCTCTGGATGAGCTCTTTGGTCGAAAGGAGGGCAATGTGTCAGAGCAGACCCATGCTCTTCGGCGTAGTTTGATACGGTGTAGGTCTCCACAGGAGATGAACTTGGACAAAGTAAGCATAAGTTTTTCATGATCAACAGATGTAAGCGATGTAGAGAACCATTTCCTTTATCCCTGACAGAAGCAATAGGATACTAAAGGTGGGCATAACCAGCTAATTTTCAATAGTAATAAAAAGGCAAGATGATGGCGAAGCAGAGATCTTGGTGAAAGAGCTGGTCAATTGCTGGAATGTTCATTATTCATGTTTTAATAGTAAAATAACAAAAGTACATTTTCAGTCATTCAGTCATTTTCAAGCTTGATTTTAGTGCAAGCTTGTTTCTGAGAGGCATGATGTGTTGCGGCCTGAACTCTGGTTAAGATAACTTTCAGATTTTCTGTGTTGAATAAATGGAGTGCAGTAATAGTATGAATCAAAGATTTGTTTATTGCTTCAGCTCATTCAGTTGTCTGCAACAATTGAAGTATTCACTAGGACACAATGTCAAGACTGTTTTGTGGAATGACATTAGAAATGCACTTCATTTTTCTATCAGTAGTTTGACTAAAAGATAGCATTTGTTGATATTACTTTTGTTTGTACAGGTTACGCTGCTTGACTCAAAACGCAGCATGAACATTGGGATATTTCTGCGGCAGTTGAAAATGTAAGTTTAATTTTCGTCTGATGCTTTGGATATTTTATTGGCCAAGTTTGTTGTGAAAATTGTATGACAGTGGAACTAAATAAGCTATAATTTCCTGTTGTAAAGATTCCATTCCACACAATATTTTCAATTGATGGTTCTTTCTCAGCAGCATATAAATGCAGTGCATATGTATATTTTGCAAAATTGCACCAGCTCCCTCACAAGAGGGTAGTGAAACTCAGTGCTAGGATTGTGATCATTAGATTTAAGTGTTGGGATGGTCACCAAATCAGGTCTTATTTGAAGGATAATCATGATTTTATTCAGCTCAATGTTCATAAACTGAATGTTTTGCCATTGTAGAATATGTTTGATGCAACACCAGCTTGCTAAATGCAATAGTCCACAACTAAATGATTATTTATTCAAATAATCTATAAATTAATTGACTTTCAAAATGACCGTTATTTATACTGAAGTGTTCATAGTTTTTATTTGATAAATTTTTCTATTTGATTTTGTTCATATTTTTCTTCGCATATACTTTTTTCCCTGCCACACTTTTACTGAACAAATGTAATGTTTTGTTGAGGCAAACACTAACTTTGTTTCTTCTCTATGCTACAATTCTTCCTATTGTGTTTAAAATGTAAATGAAAGAAATATGAAAGAAATAAATGTTTTATTTCATAACATTTTTATAGAACTAAATGCTATTTAAATTTTACATGTGAGATACAGATTTTGGGTCACAAATATTTGTCTTTCAACAATTGTATAAAAAAAAAAGAAATTAAAATACAATTTTGCACAATAATTATAGCATGCTATAATTATTGGCCAAAATGTTTATTACTTCACTATTTAATTAATCAATCACATTTTTTTCTAACCATGAAATTTTAACAATGCCATACAAATATAGAAATGAGATTCAAATAGAAACTATTTTTTTCCACGCGTCTCAAACCAAAGCGTGAATATATTTTTGAGGCTGGTTCAGTCTTGGAACATTTCTGTGAGTCTGTTTGCTACAGGAGAAAAGATGACTAGTTTGTATTAGAAGTTCATCTTCTGCAGAAGATCACAGTTTATCATCATTAAAGTAACTCTAGTCTAGTTGCACAATCTCGGTCGATGTATAAACATACTGTTTCACTGCAGAGCCCTGCCGTGTCTTGCTGATCCAACACTGTGCGCTTCACGTCTCTGATCATTTCCGGCCCATTACATGGAGGCCATTAATTTATGAACCTGTTTTCCTTAAATCATCTATATGTTGCATATAACAATGATACATCACTTTATTATTGCTCCTAGCTGCATCTTGATGCAATAGGTTGCCTATTTCTTGCCAATACACCGCCCTGTTTATATTCAAGGGGACCTATTCCAATGCATTTGTTACCGACAGGAAGTAAAGGTGTCTAGTATGGTGTATCCTAACACTTGAGGTGGTCAGACACTGCAGGCTGTTTATTTTTTAAACCAGTGATTGCTCTCAGTCACAGGATGGATGTCCTGCTCTGGGGCAGATGGCAAGTGTTGAGAAGACGCAGTCCAGTCAGAACAGCTGTGATTTACAGCCAGGGAAGAGGGTCAAAGGTCACAGCTGCTTTGTGCCAAAATGACCCATTATGATTGCTGGAACCTGATCTCCACATGAGATTTTGACTTGGGTGTTCATGCTCTTTCCAGTAGTGCAGACAGGAAATCACAGGCCATTAAACATGAATCATGTCTTACAATGCCAAGGCCTTTGTTTTAGGAGAAGGAGTTGGCGTTTTCTTGTCAGCGCTTGCTCTGAGTGAATATATGGTGAAGGGGGGTCTGTGAATGAAGATCTCTGTCAGAACATGTGAAGGAACTATAAAGCGCTCTCACAGACAAATCATTTCCGTCTCTGTGTGGCTTCATAACGGTGCACTGCCTTTATTCTGTCGGCCCTTGTAGTGTTTCATTATTTAATTTTGAGCCAAAAGAGGAAACACTGAGAGCTTTCAATACACAGTCATCAGCTCATGAGTTTCAGTGTGCTCATGAAAAAAGCCAGCTCATATCTGCCTACAGGTCACTTTGTCTTGTCTACATTGTGTATTTTGTAATACTGGAAACATCATATTACTGCTTCATAGAACTTTGTCGATTGTTTTTTTTTCTCTCAAAACCATGTGTATGGTCAGTGGGAAATCCTGTCGCTGACCTATCGTGCTCTTTGAATTCAGCAACTACTGGAAGCTGCTCCTGACAATCCTGCAGTCTGAAGGGACCCGGCTTTACTTCTGCTTGTGCCCCTCTGCCCAAAACTTCCCTGCGGCAGCAAATAAACAAATTAATCTACATTCTAACATTTAAATTTATCTTTAGATCCAACCACATCTTTCACGCTACTGTTATCATTCTCTTGATATACCACTGATGTTTATCACCACTATTGCTTTTTTTATCACTTTTGTCATCATTGCTCTCTAACTATGTGTTGTTGTCATTAGTTTCCCTTTATCTTGTCCTTTCTTTCTTTCATCACCTCTTTCTCGTTCTTCGAACTGCCCCCCCTCTGACCTGTTTGTATGTTCTATGTAAAGCACTCATCAGGAGTGTTAGAAACTGCTATACAAATAAAGATGGAATGATTGAAGGTTTATTATTTTTAGTTCTCTTCTTCGTGCTTAGTTTTTCTTTCTGAAAAATTTGATCAAATTATGACATTTTTTTTTGTAAATTGTTGCTTGTACTGTGAATGGTGCAGATTATTTCAAAAGTCTTTTTCAAAAACATCAGGGCTTGAAACTGTATGTTTAACTAAAAATGAAGGGTATTTAAAGTTAGCTCTCCCCTCTCTCGTCTGGGATTGCTTTTTTTGTCTGAAGAATCAGAATGAAAAAGAAATCTCTTAATTCCTTTCATTTGTGATGTAACAGACCCTACAGCTTGTTCTACAGACTGATGAAGGATTTTATTTGACCTGTGTTGTTCTCTTCTCCTGCAGAGCTGCCAGTGAACTGGTGGAGGATGTGAAACGTGGAGATGGAGAGCGTTATGGAGCTGAGAAATTGGTAGAACTCTGCAAGCTTCTACCTGATAAAGAAGAGGTGAGGAGTGGGTTCACAGAAATCCACGTCTGACTTCTGAGCGTCTGTTTCATATTAGAATGCGTTTGATGCAGTGCTGCTTGTGTGATCTCCTGTTACAGTCTGATGAAACCTAAGCTTTTGCTACATTGCTTGGTCTTGTACGGAACAAAAGGTGTTTCACTTTACAAATCAAAGTTTTAACCGTGATGTTTTTGTTTGTGGCCTCTGTAAAAATAACTAAGCTTGATTTATAAATCTATTCTTAAAAAAAATACCACCACATCTTCTTCAGGTTCATAGTTGAGGAACTCTAGAAGTTGTAAACCCGTATTTGGGGATTCTGCTATGCTTTATTTAGGAGGACATCAAAGCTTGTGTATTTTATGTAAGTGCTGTACTTAGGTTTTTGCAACCAGGCCCTGGCTTTCTGACTGTAAGTGGGGTTCCTTTAGGGTGCATTACCCCTCTCCTATGGTCGGTACCCCCTGTTCAGAAGTCCAACCTCAATACTCAGGAGGCTGAAATACAACCTAGTTGCTTTGATCTTTTTTTTAAGATTGTTTCCACCGCTTCGACATTTTTGTGTTAATATTGAAGACTCATTCAAATTTTGACTCATTCAATAGTTTCCCCCAATCAAAGCTCTATGGTGTATTTTAAAACTGGTAAAGATGGAGCAACCCACAATCCAATGCACTGTACTTTTGATTAGGGGTCAATAGTAGGGGTGTAACGGTACGCTAAAATCGTATTCGGTTCGGTACAGTGTCTTGGAGAGTTCGGTTCGGTACAAAACAATAAGAGCTTACATAATCTTTATTTTCCAATACACAATAGAATTCTTGCATAAAAAAACATTTGGGTGATATTTTTAATAAATTGCACTCTTTATAAAGAAAAACACATTTTTTTAAATAAAAAATGAAATACTGCAACTAGTTAGGATAGATTACCTATCCACATTAACTGAAGAGAGCATAGATCTGGTTGCAGTGACAATATCTCCAGCAGTAGAAAATGTTAGATGTGTTGCCTGCCCGATCTCCGTGGAACAATGTCGGCATACAACTTTAAATGTATCCACTCGTCTATCCCCGTTATGTATTTTAACAGAGAAGCCAAAGTGTTCCCAAACAGGAGAGTGTAGTGAGGTGGGAGGGTCTTCAAGCTCTGGCTTCTCTTTCGCTTTTGATATGATTCCATTTTCCTACTCGCGCTCGTGCTCGTCACTCAATATCGTCCGTGCGGAAACTCACCTTGGAACATTGTTCCGCTGCGCTTAATATCGCGCTAATAATACATTTAAATTATTAAAAAAATACAGAATACCCGAAACGGTACGCAAGTGTCCCGAACCGAACAGGACGTACCGAAACGGTTCAATACATACCGTGAACCTTACACCCCTAATCAATAGGGTTATGGATTTTTCTCCAGTTTAAAAATCTGATGAGCAGTTGTACTTATTTGTGGCAAGGTGTGAAGTACATTTTTGACATTGTTTTAATTTTTGAAGACTGAGACACGTTCATCTAAACGATGAAGAAATAGATTCACTCTTAAAACATGTGCACATCCAGAAAGTGTTTGTGCACATCCATGATTGACGCTTTCTTAGAAAATAATAGTGAGGAGAGACAAGGGGTCGGAATCAAACCCTGGCCCAATATGGAAATCATTGTTCCCAATCATTGGACTGTAGGTGTCAACGGCGTGTCAAAGCGCTACAACACCGTAAATGAAAGCGTTTTGTGGCTTTCAGAGCAGCATCAAATCTGCTGATATGAATTCCAGCCACTATTGCTCTATTTAAAACAAAGCCTTATTTCATTTAATGAGCCACAGTAGATAAATATTACATTGAGCTCATTTAAACTAAACTTTTTCAGCATTTTTTTGGTACTGTCACCCATGGGTTGTTAATTTATTTCTGTGGCAAAACGCCTTGTGTTGGACTCAGTAAGAATTAAAGGGCTACTATAGGAAAAGTCCTATAAGGTGCTGTTTGTAAGGTCATAAACTATCTTTGTGTTTCTTTTGTTCAGGAGGCTAGACTGCAAAACTTCCCTGGGGATCGTAGTGCACTCCCAGAACCAGATCTCTTCATTCTTCTGTTGGTTGAAATACCCAGGTGAGAGATAGTGGTGAAAGCTCCACTGTAGAGTCATCAGGGTGTGATCATTGCCTCATCCTCTCATCCCCAGCTTTCGTATGCGTCTGGACGTCATGATTCTCCGACAGGAGTTTGACCCAGCTGTGACCTCTCTCTGCACGGCGGCCAGATGCTTGCGGGAGGCAGCTCGAGGTAAACACTCTTTATTTGGACACATTCA
>SRMA01009758.1:4692-39292 GCA_007224835.1 Danionella cerebrum
ACGGAATATTTGCTCTTTTTCCGGTTCTTGAGAACTATGGATCAATCTACACTTCGGAAGTGTAGCGCATGATTTCAGATTATTTTATTCTCTTTCTGAGATGCCTTTTAACACAATAAAACTGCTCAAAATGATGCGCTGGCATCACATGATCTGTATTTTGACATAGCACTTTTTGACGGAATATTTGCTTGTTTTCCAGGTTCTTGAGAACTATGGATCAAACTGAACATCTATAGTAAAGCGCATGATTTCATATGATTTTATTCTCTTTCTGAGATGCCTTTTAACACAATAAAACTGCTCAAAATGATGCGCTGGCATCACATGATCTGTATTTTGACATGGCACTTTTTAGCGGAATCTTTGCTCTTTTTCCGGTTCTTGAGAACTATGGATCAATCTACACTTCGGAAGTGTAGCGCATGATTTCAGATTATTTTATTCTCTTTCTGAGATGCCTTTTAACAATAAAACTGCTCAAATTGATGCGCTGGCATCACATGATCTGTATTTTGACATGGCACTTTTTGACGGAATATTTGCTCTTTTTCCGGTTCTTGAGAACTATAGATCAATCTACACTTCGGAAGTGTAGCGCATGAGTTCAGATTATTTTATTCTCTTTCTGAGATGCCTTTTAACACAATAAAACTTCTCAAAATGATGCGATGGCATCACATGATCTGTATTTTGACATGGCACTTTTTACGGAATATTTGCTCTTTTTCCGGTTCTTGAGAACTATGGATCAATCTACACCTCGAAAGTGTAGCGCATGATTTCAGATTATTTTATTCTCTTTCTGAGATGCCTTTTAACACAATAAAACTGCTCAAAATGATGCGCTGGCATCACATGATCTGTATTTTGACATGGCACTTTTTAACGAATATTTGCTCTTTTTCCGGTTCTTGAGAACTATGGATCAATCTACACTTCGGAAGTGTAGCGCATGATTTCAGATTTCTTTATTCTCTTTCTGAGATGCCTTTTAACACAATAAAACTGCTCAAAATGATGCGCTGGCATCACATGATCTGTATTTTGACATGGCACTTTTTGACGGAATATTTGTTCTTTTTCCGGTTCTTGAGAACTATGGATCAATCTACACTTCGGAAGTGCAGCGCATGATTTCAGATTATTTTATTCTCTTTCTGAGATGCCTTTTAACACAATAAAACTGCTCAAAATGATGCGCTGGCATCACATGATCTGTATTTTGACATTGCACTTTTTGACGGAATATTTGCTCGGTTTCCAGGTTCTTGAGAACTATGGATCAAACTAAACATCTATTGTGCAGCGCATGATTTCAGATGATTTTATTCTCTTTCTGAGATGCCTTTTAACACAATAAAACTGCTCAAAATGATGCGCTGGCATCACATGATCTGTATTTTGACATGGCACTTTTTGACGAATATTTGCTCTTTTTCCGGTTCTTGAGAACTATGGATCAATCTACACTTCGGAAGTGTAGCGCATGATTTCAGATTATTTTATTCTCTTTCTGAGATGCCTTTTAACACAATAAAACTGCTCAAAAATGATGCGCTGGCATCACATGATCTGTATTTTGACATGGCACTTTTTGACGGAATATTTGCTCTTTTTCTGGTTCTTGAGAACTATGGATCAATCTACACTTCGGAAGTGTAGCGCATGATTTCAGATTATTTTATTCACTTTCTGAGATGCCTTTTGACAAAATAAAACTGGTCAAAATGATGCGCTGGCATCACATGATCTGTATTTGGACATGGCACTTTTTAACGGAATATTTGCTCTTTTTCCGGTTCTTGAGAACTATGGATCAATCTACACTTCGGAAGTGTAGCGCATGATTTCAGATTATTTTATTCTCTTTCTGAGATGCCTTTTAACACAATAAAACTGCTCAAAATGATGCGCTGGCATCACATGATCTGTATTTTGACATGGCACTTTTTGACGGAATAATATTTGCTCTTTTTCCGGTTCTTGAGAACTATGGATCAATCTACACTTCGGAAGTGTAGCGCATGATTTCAGATGATTTTTTTCTCTCTCTAAGATGCCTTTTAACACAATAAAACTGCTCAAAATGATGCGCTGGCATCACATGATCTGTATTTTGACATGGCACTTTTTGACGGAACATTTGCTCTGTTTCCGGTTCTTGAGAACTATGGATCAATCTACACTTCGGAAGTGTAGCGCATGATTTCAGATTATTTTATTCTCTCTTTGAGATGCCTTTTAACACAATAAAACTGCTCAAAATGATGCGCTGGCATCACATGATCTGTATTTGGACATGGCACTTTTTGACGGAATATTTGCTCTGTTTCCGGTGCTTGACAACTAAGGATCAATCTACACTTCGGAAGTGGAGCGCATGATTTCAGATGATTTTATCCTTTTTCTGAAATGCCTTTTGACAAAATAAAACTGCTCAAAATGATGCGCTGGCATCACATGATCTGTATTTGGACTTGGCACTTTGCCACAGAATATTTGCTCGTTTTCCCGGTTCTTGAGAACTATGGATAAACTAAACTTCTATAGTGTAGCGCATGATTTCAGATGTGTTTATTCTTTTTCTGAGATGCCTTTAAACACAATAAAACTGCTCAAAATTATGCGCTGGCATCACATGATCTGTATTTTGACATGGCACTTTTTGACTGAATATTTGCTCGTTTTCCCGGTGCTTGAGAACTATGGATCAATCTACACTTCGGAAGTGTAGCGCATGATTTCAGATGATTTTATTCTCTTTCTGAGATGCCTTTTTGACACAATAAATCTGCTCAAAATGATGCGCTGGCATCACATGATCTGTATTTGGACATGGCACTTTTTGACGGAATATTTGCTCTTTTTCCGGTTCTTGAGAACTATGGATCAATCTACACTTCGGAAGTGTAGCGCATGATTTCAGATTATTATTTTATTCTCTTTCTGAGATGCCTTTTAACACAATAAAACTGCTCAAAATGATGCGATGGCATCACATGATCTGTATTTGGACATGGCACTTTTTGACGGAATATTTGCTCTTTTCCGGTTCTTAAGAACTATGGATCAATCTACACTTCGGAAGTGTAGCGCATGATTTCAGATTATTTTATGCTCTTTCTGAGTTGCCTTTTAACACAATAAAACTGCTCAAAATGATGCGCTGGCATCACATGATCTGTATTTTGACATGGCACTTTTTAACGGAATATTTGCTCTTTTTTCCGTTTCTTGAGAACTATGGATCAATCTACACTTCGGAAGTGTAGCGCATGATTTCAGATTATTTTTATTCTCTTTCTGAGATGCCTTTTAACACAATAAAACTGCTCAAAATGATGCGCTGGCATCACATGATTCGTATTTTGACATGGCACTTTTTGACGGAATATTTGCTCTTTTTCCGGTTCTTGAGAACTATGGATCAATCTACACTTCGGAAGTGTAGCGATGATTTCAGATTATTTTATTCTCTTTCTGAGATGCCTTTTAACACAATAAAACTGCTCAAAATGATGTACTGGCATCACATGATCTGTATTTTGACATGGCACTTTTTGACGGAATATTTGCTCTTTTTCCGGTTCTTGAGAACTATGGATCAATCCACACTTCGGAAGTGTAGCGCATGATTTCAGATGATTTTATTCTCTTTCTGAGATGCCTTTAACACAATAAAACTGCTCAAAATGATGCGCTGGCATCACATGATCTGTATTTTGACATTGCACTTTTTGACGGAATATTTGCTCTTTTTCCGGTTCTTGAGAACTATGGATCAATCTACACTTCGGAAGTGTAGCGCATGATTTCAGATGATTTTATTCTCTCTCTAAGATGCCTTTAACACAATAAAACTGCTCAAAATGATGCGCTGGCATCACATGATCTGTATTTTGACATGGCACTTTTTGACGGAATATTTGCTCTTTTTCAGGTTCTTGAGAACTAAGGATCAATCTACACTTCGGAAGTGTAGCGCATGATTTCAGATTATTTTATTCTCTTTCTGAGATGCCTTTTAACACAATAAAACTGCTCAAAATGATGCGCTTGGCATCACATGATCTGTATTTTGACATGGCACTTTTTGACGGAATATTTGCTCTTTTTCCGGTTCTTGAGAACTATGGATCAATCTACACTTCGGAAGTGTAGCGCATGATTTCAGATTATTTTATTCACTTTCTGAAATGCCTTTTGACACAATAAAACTGGTCAAAATGATGCGCTGGCATCACATGATCTGTATTTTGACATGGCACTTTTTGACGGAATATTTGCTCTTTTTCCGGTTCTTGAGAACTATGGATCAATCTACACTTCGGAAGTGTAGCGCATGATTTCAGATGTGTTTATTCTTTTTCTGAGATGCCTTTTAACACGATAAAACCGCTCAAAATGATGCGCTGGCATCACATGATCTGTATTTTGACATGGCACTTTTTGACGGAATATTTGCTCTTTTTCCGGTTCTTGAGAACTATGGATCAATCTACACTTCGGAAGTGTAGCGCATGATTTCAGATGATTTTATTCTCTCTCTAAGATGCCTTTTAACACAATAAAACTGCTCAAAATGATGCGCTGGCATCACATGATCTGTATTTTGACATTGCACTTTTTGACGGAATATTTGCTCGGTTTCCAGGTTCTTGAGAACTATGGATCAAACTAAACATCTATTGTGCAGCGCATGATTTCAGATGATTTTTTTCTCTCTCTAAGATGCCTTTTAACACAATAAAACTGCTCAAAATGATGCGCTGGCATCACATGATCTGTATTTTGACATGGCACTTTTTGACGGAATATTTGCTCTTTTTCCGGTTCTTGAGAACTAAGGATCACTCTACACTTCGGAAGTGTAGCGCATGATTTCAGATTATTTTATTCTCTTTCTGAGATGCCTTTTAACACAATACAACTGCTCAAAATGATGCGTTGGCATCACATGATCTGTATTTTGACATGGCACTTTTTAACGGAATATTTGCTCTTTTTCCGGTTCTTGAGAACTATGGATCAATCTACACTTTGGAAGTGTGGCGCATGATTTCAGATTATTTTATTCACTTTCTGAAATGCCTTTTGACACAATAAAACTGCTCAAAATGATGCGCTGGCATAGGGCTGGGCGATATATCGATATTAAAACATATATCGATATATTTTTAAACGAGATATGAAATTTGACCATATCGCATATATCGATATAGGCTGCGTAGTTCAAACTGCGCTGTGAGCCTTGCTCCAGCAAACTGCTTTAACCCGGAGCTCTCAGCACTACTTCGCGCGCCCCTGGCCACGCCCCTCCTCTTTCAGGCACAGAGAGGGGAGGGGCTGGACTCTGGAGCAGACAATCCGCCGGCACTCTTCAACAAACATGGAGGAAGCAACAACATCTGCTGAGCATGCGGAGAAATTAGTTGGTAAACAAAAAAGTAGCGGCTCAGTAATATGGAGATGGTTCGGATTCAAAGTTTCTGATGAGAAACAAAACCATGTCATATGTAGGGAGTGCCATAAAGAAGTTACAGCCAGGGGTGGAAGCACTACAAATCTTTTTCACCATCTAAAACAGAGGCACAAACTGCAGTATGAAGAGTGTGTGAAACTGCGCGCTGCCGAGGCCCCAGCTGCAAGCCAACCGCAAACCACAAAAGCTCCAGCCCCGACACAAAGCCCCCGGAAGACCCGCAAAAAGAACGAATCTTTTCGGGTTCCGGCTCATGGCCACTCCGTAATGTTAACCAATGCATCATGAGCCGGAAAGAGAAAAGACCGAAAGGACCCGGACTCGCTAAAAGAACGAATCTTTTCGGATCCCGGCACTGTAGCGGTCACGTGACAAAAGTGCTAAAGAAGCCAGTCCGGACTGAGTGCACGGACTGCACACGTTAACATCAGAGTGAAGTAATTTTGTGTCGAACAAAAGAGATTTAAATCTAAAGAAGACAGATCAGAGTTTGGGTAAACCAGACTAAAAGACCCAGGTAGACTTTAGTAATATATTTATATTCATTTTAAATTTAGCATTATAGTTTTGTCTTATTTGTAGTGTGATTCGCGTTTGTGTATAAAACGCTAGTAGATGTGGAAGTACACACAACATTTATTGATATTTTAGTAAAATGAACGAAATGACTCGAAAAAAGATCCGTTCATTTTACTGAACGAGACTCAAAGAACCGAATCCGTAAAATGATCCGAACTTCCCATCACTAGTTGTTGTGCCATATTTCGACTCCCCGGCAGATTCCGACTCCCCTCTTGCGTGAACGCGCATTCAATCACGTGATTACACAGACTAAGCCAATGAGAGTTCACATAAAATGTTTACTCGTGAAAAAGTTTTAATTTTTATTTTGCTTATATGCCGCGTAGATGTCAAATTTACTTGTAACACATTGTAAAACTATAAATATTGTTTAAAAAGTTTAAAAGAATGCAGACGCCTAAGTTGCTTACAGCATTGAATATTTTAATAATTTATGAATGTACAGCATTATACAAACTTTAGATTTTTATATTTTATTTGCGTATTCAAATATATTTATATTTTATTCCCAAAAACAAGAGAACAGCTGAGTATTGTTTCATCCGGCCAGTTTAAATAAAACTGCTTGTGAAATGTGACTAAACAATTGCTCTCACTTTTCGATAATAATATCGGGATATATATCGTACATCGATATTCAGCCTAAATATATCGGGATATGACTTTTGGTCCATATCGCCCAGCCCTACGCTGGCATCACATGATCTGTATTTGGACTTGGCACTTTGCCACGGAATATTTGCTGTTTTCCCGGTTCTTGAGAACTATGGATCAATCTACACTTCGGAAGTGTAGCGTATGATTTCAGATTATTTTATTCTCTTTCTGAGATGCCTTTTAACACAATAAAACTGCTCAAAATGATGCGCTGGCATCACATGATCTGTATTTGGACTTTGCACTTTTCCACGGAATATTTGCTCGTTTTCCCGGTGCTTGAGAACTATGGATCCAACTACACTTCTATCGTGTAGCATGATTTCAGATGATTTTATTCTCTTTCTGAGATGCCTTTTAACACAATAAAACTGCTCAAAATGATGCGCTGGCATCACATGATCTGTATTTTGACATGGCACTTTTTGACGGAATACTTGCTTTTTTTCCGGTTCTTGAGAACTATGGATCAATCTACACTTCGGAAGTGTAGCGCATGATTTCAGATTATTTTATTCTCTTTCTGAGATGCCTTTTTAACACAATAAAACTGCTCAAAATGATGCGCTGGCATCACATGATCTGTACTTTGACATGGCACTTTTTGACGGAATATTTGCTCTTTTTCCGGTTCTTGAGAACTATGGATCAATCCACACTTCCGAAGTGTAGCGCATGATTTCAGATTATTTTATTCTCTTTCTGAGATGCCTTTTAACACAATAAAACTGCTCAAAATGATGCGCTGGCATCAGATGATCTGTATTTTGACATTGCACTTTTTGACGGAATATTTGCTCTTTTTCCGGTTCTTGAGAACTATGGATCAATCTACACTTCGGAAGTGTAGCGCATGATTTCAGATGATTTATTCTCTTTCTGAGATGCCTTTTAACACAATAAAACTGCTCAAAATGATGCGCTGGCATCACATGATCTGTATTTTGACATGGCACTTTTTGACGGAATATTTGCTCTGTTTCCCGTGCTTGAGAACTATGGATCAATCTACACTTCGGAAGTGTAGCGCATGATTTCAGATTATTTTATTCTCTTTCTGAGATGCCTTTTGACAAAATTAAACTGCTCAAAATGATGCGCTGGCATCACATGATCTGTATTTTGACATGGCACTTTTTGACGGAATATTTGCTCTTTTTCCGTTCTTGAGAACTATGGATCAATCTACACTTCGGAAGTGTAGCGCATGATTTCAGATTATTTTATTCACTTTCTGAAATGCCTTGTGACACAATAAAACTGCTCAAAATGATGCGCTGGCATCACATGATCTGTATTTTGACATGGCACTTTTTAACGGTATATTTGCTCTTTTTCCGGTTCTTGAGAACTATGGATCAATCTACACTTCGGAAGTGTAGCGCATGATTTCAGATTATTTTATTCTCTTTCTGAGATGCCTTTTAAGACAATAAAACTGCTCAAAATGATGCGCTGGCATCACATGATCTGTATTTGACATGGCACTTTTTAACGGAATATTTGCTCTTTTTCCGGTTCTTGAGAACTATGGATCAATCTACACTTCGGAAGTGTAGCGCATGATTTCAGATGATTTAATTCTCTTTCTGAGATGCCTTTTAACACAATAAAACTGCTCAAAATGATGCGCTGGCATCACATGATCTGTATTTTGACATTGCACTTTTGGACGGAATATTTGCTCTTTTTCCGGTTCTTGAGAACTATGGATCAAACTAAACATCTATTGTGCAGCACATGATTTCAGATGATTTTTTTGTCTCTCTAAGATGCCTTTTAACACAATAAAACTGCTCAAAATGATGCGCTGGCATCACATGATCTGTATTTGGACATGGCTCTTTTTGACGGAATAATTGCTCTTTTTCCGGTTCTTGAGAACTATGGATCAAACTAAACATCTATAGTGTAGCGCATGATTTCAGATAATTTTATTCTCTCTCTAAGATGCCTTTTAACACAATAAAACTGCTCAAAATGATGCGCTGGCATCACATGATCTGTATTTTGACATGGCACTTTTTGACGGAATAATTACTCTTTTCCCGGTTCTTGATGTGGCCGCGCCAGGCCAGCGCCGAACCAGCCCGGGGGCACAGATTTGTTGGTCTCCTGGTATCAGGAGGGAGGAGTGTCAAATATATATATTTTGACAAAGGAGAGTCCAGAATTTTAGCAAGTGGATTTAAACAATTTGACCAATAAACCAAAAGGGCACGCAGACACGTGAAGCCGGGTAAAAAGTAAGGGCAAGAGGCGGGGGTCAGAATTAGACAATTTTTATTAAATGTGAAAATACTAATTAAAAATGTACGTGCTAGGCTATTTAAAAGAGAGACTGAATGAGCTCTCGCCCTCGGGACTGGTAGCGGGTGGAGCAGCCGGCAGCAGGGCCTTACTAGACGCCAACGCCCACACTCACACAGCAATCCTCCCCGGACGGGAAAACAGCACAAGACACCAAACCCCAAAATCACTCGTGGTCACAGCACTCGCCACCCTAAGATTGGCTCCACTGACCCGCTGCTCCACGCGACACCAGCACCCTGTAAAAAAAAAGGCACAACTCACACACACACACACACACACACACACACACACGCGCGCACACAATTGCTTAAAAACAAATAATCCAGCACATAAGAGTTCACTATAATTGTATAAAAACGGAATATCCAGGTGGGCAGGGAAGAGAAACCTTAGTCCACAGTTAGAAAGCACGCTGGAGAGGTTAGTCCTGAGTTGCAGAACCACAGCTTGTAGAGCGGGTATAAGTTGTTTGTGTTCTCCACTCAGGCAGCCACAGCCACAGCCGCAGCAGCGCTGGCAACCACGGGGAAGCCTCAAATCAGTGACGCAATAGGGGAATCCCCCCCGTGCTTCCGGGTCAGCAAAGCAGCAGTGTCTATAACCAATTAGGGCAGACTGTTCAGGCGAGGTTTGTTGGCGGAGGCTCCTCTGAGCTCCGGGCAGAGGC
Organism: Danionella cerebrum; assembly: GCA_007224835.1. Classification (NCBI taxonomy): domain Eukaryota; kingdom Metazoa; phylum Chordata; class Actinopteri; order Cypriniformes; family Danionidae; genus Danionella; species Danionella cerebrum. Next base: position 14,397 of record SRMA01009758.1, read on the forward strand.
TCTTTTGCACGCCAGTGAATGATTGATCGCTACGCCTGAAGCAGAGATTACAGGTGTGTTTACAGCCGAGACGCCGATCAGCAGACGCAGCCACCGCGCAGAAAGCAATACTGTTGCGATCTAGCAATGATACGGTCGGGAAACAATCCTGGCACACGGAGCCGGCACCCATGGGAACACACGGAGGGATCGAAAATAGAGTCCCTTTATATGGCAAATTGTGGAACGCCATTGGCTAGCGGTATTTAATTGAATAATCAGCGCCAAGCGAAATTCATCATACCACATTGAGAACTATGGATCAAACTAAACCTCTATAGTAAAGCGCATGATTTCAGATTATTTTATTCTCTTTCTGAGATGCCTTTTAACACAATAAAACTGCGCAAAATGATGCCCTGGCATCACATGATCTGTATTTTGACATGGCACTTTTTGACGGAATATTTGCTCTTTTTCCGGCTCTTGAGAACTATGGATCAAACTTAACATCTAAAGTGTAGCGCATGATTTCATATTATTTTATTCTCTTTCTGAGATGCCTTTTAACACAATAAAACTGCTCAAAATGATGCGCTGGCACAACATGATCTGTATTTTGACATGGCACTTTTTGACGGAATATTTGCTCTTTTTCCGGTTCTTGAGAACTAAGGATCACTCTACACTTCGGAAGTGTAGCGCATGATTTCAGATTATTTTATTCTCTTTCTGAGATGCCTTTTAACACAATAAAACTGTTCAAAATGATGCGCTGGTATCACATGATCTGTATTTTGACATGGCACTTTTTGACGGAATATTTGCTCTTTTTCCGGGCCTTGAGAACTATGGATCAATCTACACTTCGGAAGTGTAGCGCATGATTTCAGATTATTTTATTCTCTTTCTGAGATGCCTTTTAACACAATAAAACTGCTTCAAATGATGCGCTGGCATCACATGATCTGTATTTTGACATGGCACTTTTTGACGGAATATTTGCTCTTTTCCCGGTTCTTGAGAACGATGGATCAATCTACACTTCGGAAGTGTAGCGCATGATTTCAGATTATTTTATTCTCTTTCTGAGATGCCTTTTAACACAATAAAACTGCTCAAAATGACGCGCTGGCATCACATGATCTGTATTTTGACATGGCACTTTTTGACGGAATATTTGTTCTTTTTCGGGTTCTTGAGAACTATGGATCAATCTACACTTCGGAAGTGTAGCGCATGATTTCAGATTATTTTATTCTCTTTCTGAGATGCTCTTTAACACAATAAAACTGCTCAAAATGATGCGCTGGCATCACATGATCTGTATTTTGACATGGCACTTTTTAACGGAATATTTGCTCTTTTTCCGGTTCTTGAGAACTATGGATCAATCTACACTTCGGAAGTGTAGCGAATGATTTCAGATTATTTTATTCTCTTTCTGAGATGCCTTTTAACACAATAAATTTGCTCAAAATGATGCGCTGGCATCACATGATCTGTATTTTGACATGGCACTTTTTGACGGAATATTTGCTCTTTTTCCGGTTCTTGAGAACTATGGATCAATCTACACTTCGGAAGTGTAGCGCATGATTTCAGATTATTTTTATTCTCTTTCTGAGATGCCTTTTAACACAATAAAACTGCTCAAAATGATGCGCTAACATCACATGATCTGTATTTGGACATGGCACTTTTTGACGGAATATTTGCTCTGTTTCCGGTGCTTGAGAACTAAGGATCAATGTACACTTCAGAAGTGGAGCGCATGATTTCAGATGATTTTATTCTCTTTCTGAGATGCCTTTTAACACAATAAAACTGCTCAAAATGATGCGCTGGCATCACATGATCTGTATTTTGACACGGCACTTTTTGACGGAATATTTGCTCTTTTTCCGGTTCTTGAGAACTATGGATCAATCGACACTCCGGAAGTGTAGCGCATGATTTCAGATTATTTTATTCTCTTTCTGAGATGCCTTTTAACACAATAAAACTGCTCAAAATGATGCGCTGGCATCACATGATCTGTATTTGACATGGCACTTTTTAACGGAATATTTGCTCTTTTTCCGGTTCTTGAGAACTATGGATCAATCTACACTTCGGAAGTGTAGCGCATGATTTCAGATTATTTATTCTCTTTCTGAGATGCCTTTTAACACAATAAAACTGCTCAAAATGATGCGCTGGCATCACATGATCTGTATTTTCACATGGCACTTTTTGACGGAATATTTTCTCTTTTTCCGGTTCTTGAGAACTATGGATCAATCTACACTTCGGAAGTGTAGCGCATGATTTCAGATTATTTTATTCTCTTTTTGAGATGCCTTTTAACACAATAAAACTGCTCAAAATGATGCGCTGACATCACATGATCTGTATTTTGACATGGCACTTTTTAACGGAATATTTGCTCTTTTTCCGGTTCCTGAGAACTATGGATCAATCTACACTTCGGAAGTGTAGCGCATGATTCCAGATTATTTTATTCTCTTTCTGAGATGCCTTTTAACACAATAAAACTGCTCAAAAATGATGCGCTGGCATCACATGATCTGTATTTTGACATGGCACTTTTTGACGGAATATTTGCTCTTTTTCCGGTTCTTGAGAACTATGGATCAATCTACACCTCGGAAGTGTAGCCCATGATTTCAGATTATTTTATTCTCTTTCTGAGATGCCTTTTAACACAATAAACTGCTCAAAGTGATGCGCTGGCATCACATGATCTGTATTTTGACATGGCACTTTTTGACGGAATATTTGCTCTTTTCCGGTTCTTGAGAACTATGGATCAATCTACACTTCGGAAGTGTAGCGCATGGTTTCAGATTATTTTATTCTCTTACTGAGATGCCTTTTAACACAATAAAATCGCTCAAAATGATGCGCTGGCATCACATGATCTGTATTTTGACATGGCACTTTTTGACGGAATAATTGCTCTTTTTCCGGTGCTTGACAACTATGGATCAATCTACACTTCGGAAGTGTAGCGCATGATTTCAGATTATTTTATTCTCTTTCTGAGATGCCTTAACACAATAAAACTGCTCAAAATGATGCGCTGGCATCACATGATCTGTATTTGGACATGGCACTTTTTGACGGAATAATTACTCCTTTTCCGGTTCTTGATGTGGCCGCGCCAGGCCAGCGCCGAACCAGCCCGGGGGCACAGATTTGTTGGTCTCCTGGTATCAGGAGGGAGGAGTGTCAAATATATATATTTTTGACAAAGGAGAGTCCAGAATTTTAGCAAGTGGATTTAAACAATTTGACCAATAAACCAAAAGGGCACGCAGACACGTGAAGCCGGGTAAAAGTAAGGGCAAGAGGCGGGGGTCAGAATTAGACAATTTTTATTAAATGTGAAAATACTAATTAAAAATGTACGTGCTAGGCTATTTAAAAGAGAGACTGAATGAGCTCTCGCTCTCGGGACTGGTAGCGGGTGGAGCAGCCGGCAGCAGGGCCTTACTAGACGCCAACGCCCACACTGACACAGCAATCCTCCCCCGGACGGGAAAACAGCACAAGACACCAAACCCCAAAATCACTCGTGGTCGCAGCACTCGCCACCCTAAGATTGGCTCCACTGACCCGCTGCTCCACGCGACACCAGCACCCTGTAAAAAAGGCACAACTCACACACACACACACACACACACACACACACACACACACACACACACACACACACACGCGCGCACACAATTGCTTAAAAACAAATAATCCAGCACATAAGAGATCACTATAATTGTATAAAAACGGAATATCCAGGTGGGCAGGGTAGAGAAACCTTAGTCCACAGTTAGAAAGCACGTTGGAGAGGTTAGTCCTGAGTTGCAGAACCACAGCTTGTAGAGCCGGTATAAGTTGTTTGTGTTCTCCACTCAGGCAGCGCCACAGCCGCAGCAGCGCTGGCAACCACGGGGAAGCCTCAAATCAGTGACGCAATAGGGGAATCCCACCCGTGCTTCCGGGTCAGCAAAGCAGCAGTGTCTATAACTAATTAGGGCAGACTTTTCAGGCGAGGTTTGTTGGCGGAGGCTCCTCTGAGCTCGGAGCAGAGGCTCTTTTGCACGCCAGTGAATGATTGATCGCTACGCCGGAAGCAGAGATTACAGGTGTGTTTACAGCCGAGACGCCGATCAGCACACGCAGCCACCGCGCAGAAAGCAATACTGTTGCGACCTAGCAATGATACGGTCGGGAAACAATCCTGGCACACGAAGCCGGCACCCATGGGAACACACGGAGGGATCGAAAATAGGAGTCCCTTTATATGGCAAATTGTGGAACGCCATTGGCTAGCGGTATTTAATTGAATAATCAGCGCCAAGCGAAATTCATCATACCACATTGAGAACTATGGATCAATCTACACTTCGGAAGTGTAGCGCATGATTTCAGATTATTTTATTCTCTTTCTGAGATGCCTTTAACACAATAAAACTGCTCAAAATGATGCGCTGGCATCACATGATCTGTATTTTGACATGGCACTTTTTCACGGAATATTTGCTCTTTTTCCGGTTCTTGAGAACTATGGATCAAACTTAACATCTAAAGTGTAGCGTATGATTTCAGATTATTTTATTCTCTTTCTGAGATGCCTTTTAACACAATAAAACTGCTCAAAATGATGCGCTGGCATCACATGATCTGTATTTTGACATGGCACTTTTTTGACGGAATATTTGCTCTTTTTCCGGTTCTTGAGAACTCAATCTACACTTCGGAAGTGTAGGGCGTGATTTCAGATTATTTTATTCTCTTTCTGAGATGCCTTTTAACACAATAAAACTGCTCAAAATGATGCGCTGGCATCACATGATCTAAATTTTGACATGGCACTTTTTGACGGAATATTTGCTCTTTTTCCGGTTCTTGAGAACTATGGATTAATCTACACTTCGGAAGTGTAGCGCATGATTTCAGATTATTTTATTCACTTTCTGAAATGCCTTTTGACACAATAAAACTGGTCAAAATGATGCGCTGGCATCACATGATCTGTATTTTGACATGGCACTTTTTGACGGAATATTTGCTCTTTTTCCGGTTCTTGAGAACTATGGATCAATCTACACTTCGGAAGTGTAGCGCATGATTTCAGATTATTTTATTCACTTTCTGAAATGCCTTTTGACACAATAAAACTGGTCAAAATGATGCGCTGGCATCACATGATCTGTATTTTGACATGGCACTTTTTGACGGAATATTTGCTCTTTTTCCGGTTCTTGAGAACTATGGATCAATCTACACTTCGGAAGTGTAGCGCATGATTTCAGATTATTTTATTCTCTTTCTGAGATGCCTTTTAACACAATAAAACTGCTCAAAATGATGCGCTGGCATCACATGATCTGTATTTTGACATGGCACTTTTTGACGGAATATTTGCTCTTTTTCCGGTTCTTGAGAACTATGGATCAATCTACACTTCGGAAGTGTAGCGCATGATTTCAGATTATTTTATTCTCTTTCTGAGATGCCTTTTAACACAATAAAACTGCTCAAAATGATGCGCTGGCATCACATGATCTGTATTTTGACATGGCACTTTTTGACGGAATATTTGCTCTTTTTCCGGTTCTTGAGAACTATGGATCAATCTACACTTCGGAAGTGTAGCGCATGATTTCAGATTATTTTATTCTCTTTCTGAGATGCCTTTTAACACAATAAAACTGCTCAAAATGATGCGCTGGCATCACATGATCTGTATTTTGACATGGCACTTTTAACGGAATATTTGCTCTTTTTTCCGGTTCTTGAGAACTATGGATCAATCTACACTTCGGAAGTGTAGCGCATGATTTCAGATTATTTTATTCTCTTTCTGAGATGCCTTTTAACACAATAAAACTGCTCAAAATGATGCGCTGGCATCACATGATCTGTATTTTGACATGGCACTTTTTGACGGAATATTTGCTCTTTTTCCGGTTCTTGAGAACTATGGATCAATCTACACTTCGGAAGTGTAGCGCATGATTTCAGATGATTTTATTCTCTCTCTAAGATGCCTTTTAACACAATAAAACTGCTCAAAATGATGCGCTGGCATCACATGATCTGTATTTTGACATGGCACTTTTGACGGAATATTTGCTCTTTTTCCGGTTCTTGAGAACTATGGATCAATCTACACTTCGGAAGTCCGGGTACGGCGCAGGACCCATCCTTGCGATGGCAGCCTGTGAAAGGAACAGTGGCACGCTCCTTCCCTCCGTAGTGCTAGGGTCTTCTCCTGGGGCAAGAGAGATTAACCCTTAAGCCCCCCTTACGAGGGTTACACTAAATCTAGACTGCACTTACATCTGCATATTTTGGACACAACCACTACACCGCTTGCGAAGATCCAGAACAAACTTTTTTTTTTGATTCCCCATTGTAAGGGGCAACTTGTTAGCCGTGAGTTGCGACCCGTGTCGGCGGAGGAAGAGGTCCTGGTGTTTGAGGAAAATGGTTAGCTGCGGCTGCCACCTTTCCAACACGACACTTTGGCTCCTACTTCGTCTAGACGGGAGGTTGGAATGGCTCGATCCAATCAATCGGCTGGTCAAAGAAATGATCTTAAAACATCTATAAGACACTTTGGCTTAGAGTCAATCAAGTTATAAAAAGCAACCCGTTGCTTTTACTGGCTTGAGTATACCATCAGTATATCCTTGATGCATAATCTGCTGGAGTTCCGCGGCTCTGTGCATCCCTATTTTTTGTGCTCCAAGGTGGGTGAGGAGTACTGATGATGAACAAGAAAACTAAAAAATATGGCAAATAAACCAAACCACAAACGACATCGGACGGATTTAGAAACTGACAACCCAAATGGAAAAATTGACACAACGACGAAAAATGATGAGTGGCCAAAATTTATAATTATTGAATCAACTTCTGCTGACTATCAAATCACTAGGCTGTCTCCTTTTGCTATCCAGAAAGGTATTGCTGGTATAGCGGGTACAGTTAAAGAAGTGAAAAAACTGCGATCAGGTCAAATTCTTGTTGAATGTTATAAAAAAGCCAGTTCAGAGAACCTACTTCAAACAAAAATGATCGCAACAGTTCCTGTGAAGACATCACCACACCCAACTCTCAATTATAGTAAAGGAGTGATCCGCACCAGAGAACTTGAAGATGTTGATGAAGAAGAAATACAAGAAGAACTGAAGCCTCAAGGAGTTACTAACGTAAGGAGAATTACCATCAAAAGAGAAGGACGAACAATCAGAACAAGTACCTACATTATCACCTTCAACAAACCAACAATCCCTGAAAAACTTCTGATCGGATACTTAAGTGTACCAGTGGACCTCTTTGTCCCAAATCCCCTTAGATGTTTTAATTGCCAGAAATATGGCCATGGTTCAAACAGTTGCAATAATAAACACATCTGTTGTAACTGTGGTGAAGAAAGACATGACAAGGAACCCTGTGAAAAACCATCCAAATGTTGTAATTGTTCAGGGGACCACTCAGCTGCATCAAAACAATGTCCAATGTGGATCCGGGAAAAAGAAATACAGAAGATTAGATGCACCAAGAAGATCAGTTACCCTGAAGCAAGGAAATTGGTTGCTCCTACCCCCTTCTTCAGTATAAACAAATCATTTGCTGATGCAGTAAGAAAAACTGTAAGATCCATTGACTGCCAGACAGACATCACTTGGATGCATAAAGACAAACCCCAAACTAATATTGCTCCTTCAAAAACAAAGACTTCAGGAACGCAGAGTGAAGTACTTACCAAGGATACACACCTGAACCAAAGTCCAGTTGAAAATGAAAAAGGAACAAAAAATAGCAAGAAACAAAGGGCTGCAAATCCCAAGGATGACCCTACAAAAATAAAAGAACCAAAAGATATAGAAATGAAAGAAAAAGAATGCCCTAGTCGAAGTCCATCCCCCCGAGGTAGAATGAAGACAAACGTCCCCATCCTTCCAAACAGGTGATGGAAAAACGGATTATTCAGTGGAACTGTCGTGGAGTTCATGCTAATTATACAGAGCTACAACGCTTAATTACTGTCATCAACCCCATTGTTGTATGTCTTCAGGAGACACAACTGTCAAAAGACAACACTATTTCTTTCAAACATTTTAATATTTTGAACACCCTTGGTCCCAGTAACAAGCGTGCTTCTGGAGGAACATCCATTCTAATACGCAGTGATTTAATTCACAGCAATATCAAACTCACTAGTAATCTACAAGTAACTGCAGTAAGATTGACACTCAGGAAAACCATCACAATTTGTTCTCTCTACATCCCTCCAGATGCAAATATAAAACACACAGAGCTAAACCAGCTTATTACCCAACTTCCTCCCCCTTTCTTTTTAATGGGAGATTTTAACAGTCATAACTATTTGTGGGGTAGCAACCAGTGCAACGCGAAAGGAAGGAAAATAGAAGATTTTATTGAGAATAACAATTTATGTCTTTTAAATGATGGTTCAAACACTTATCTGCACCCAGGACATGGAACCTACTCTGCAATCGATCTCTGTCAGCCCAAACTCCTTTTAGACTTATCCTGGAAAGTCCACCCTGATTTATGTGGAAGTGACCATTTCCCATTAGTTATAACAATTAAAGGACAAGAAGAAGATTTTAAAGTGCAAAGGTGGCAAATTAAAAAAAGCAAACTGGGCTTATTTTAAAGCTCTATGTGATGAGAAATTTGCAGGTTTCCTTGAAGATGATCCAAATGCTATGGAAAACTTCACAAAAACCCTCATTTCTATAGCTGAAGAATCCATCCCAAAAACGTCCTGGAAAAACTCCACTAAACGAACTCCATGGTTTAACGAAGATTGCAAGAAGGCTATTAAAAAGAGGAGAAAAAGCCGAAAGATGTTTCTCTAATCATCCAACTACTGAAAATCTTATTAAACTCAAAAAGGAAAGGGCACAAGCAAGAAGAACAATAAATTAAAGTAAAAAAGAAAGCTGGAGAAGATTTGTTTCCAATTTGTCAACAAATACTTCACCAACTAAAGTGTGGAAGCTGATTCGGAAAATGAAAGGAAAAAATACCAGTCCACAAATAAAACACATTAAGCGAAAGGATGATATCTTGACATCGGCGCAAGAAATAGCAAACGAAATAGCAAAAACACTTGAAAGTAATTCTTCAGTTGAAAATCGCAGTGCTGCGTTCAGAGCCCTCCACGATGGACATAAAGGACAAATTAACTTTAACTCAAATAATGAAGAACCATATAATCAGCCTTTCACATTGGACGAACTACAAAAAGCTATGAAGAAATCTCACGACTCAGCCGTTGGTCCAGATGATGTCCACTATCAATTTATTAAAAATCTGCCCTCCACTGTTCTTAGATTACTGCTTAAGCTCTACAACTCCATTTGGATTTCTGGAAATATCCCACCAACATGGCAAGAAGCTGTAATAATCCCTATTCCAAAGCCTGGAAAGGATCACAGTGACCCCTCAAACTATAGGCCTATTGCCCTGACCAGCTGCCTGTGTAAAACCATGGAGAGAATGGTCAATGAACGACTGGTCTGGATGCTGGAATCGGAAAAACATATCAGCAACGCTCAATGCGGATTCAGAAAAGGACGAAGTACAATTGACCACCTTGTTTCACTCGAAAGCTACATTCGAGATGCTTTCATCAGAAAAGAACATGCAATAGCAGTATTTTTTGATCTAGAAAAAGCCTACGATACAACTTGGAAACAGGGAATTTTAAAAGATTTACATGGAATGAATTTTAAAGGGCGACTGCCAATTTTTATCCAGAATTTTTTAGCCAAAAGATTTTTTTAGAGTCAAAGTCACAAATACATTATCAGATCGATATGAACAAGAACTTGGAGTACCCCAAGGAAGTATCCTATCTGTGACCCTTTTAATATTAAAATAAACAATATTGCCAATATCATTGGTACCGACGTACTCTGCAGCTTGTATGTAGACGATATCTGCATATGCTATAAAAGCAAGAACATGGCAACCATTGAAAGGAAGATTCAACAGAAGATAAATAAAATACAGAACTGGGCAATGCAAAATGGTTTTAAGTTTTCACAAGCAAAAACAATCTGCACTCATTTCTGCCAACTACGGTCGTTACACAATGAACCAGAACTATTTATGGATGGAACCCCAATTAAACTATCCAAAGAAACCAAGTTTCTTGGAGTTATCTTTGATAACAAACTCTCTTTTATCCCACACATCAAAGCATTAAAAGAAAAATGTTTTAAAACCATGAATATTTTAAAGGTTTTATCCAAAACTAAATGGGGCGCAGATAGTTCGACCCTGATGAACATATATCGAACTCTGATCAGATCTAGGATCGACTACGGGAGTATCATCTATATGCTCAGCTAGGAAATCTTACATCCAAGCCCTCGACAGCATACACCACCAAGGCATTCGTCTGGCACTAGGCGCCTACAGAACATCACCAATCCCAAGCTTATATGTAGAGTCAAATGAGCCATCACTGGAAAACAGACGACTGAAACTAGCTCTGCAATATATAATAAAATTAAGGACCAACAAAGAAAACCCAGCCTTTACCCCAGTTTTTAAAAATCAACTTTTAACTTTTTATAACAAGAAACCAAAGCAAATCCGTCCTCTTGGATTGCGTATGAAATCACATCTGGAAAACCTCAAAATTGACTACGAATCACTGGTACAAACGCACTTGTGCAAAATTCCACCGTGGGACCAACAAAAACCCAATATTCACTTCAACTTAGGAAACGAACAAAAATCGAAAACACACCCAAATATCTACCACCAACGACTACTGGACTTCAGGGACAATTTCCCAAACCACATCACGGTATACACAGATGGATCAAAATCTGGAAACAAAGTGGCTGCAGCCTTCACAACAAAAGGGCATGAACAAGGAGTCCGTATCTCAGACCACAGCTCAGTTTTCACAGCAGAAGCAAAGGCTTTACTGATGGCACTACAGTTCATCCAAACCAGAACCCGAAAAGAATACCTCATCATTTCTGACTCCAAATCATGCCTCGAGGCACTGGAAAACAATGAGAAAAACCACCCAATAATAACAGAAATACTAATTAAACTGGCATATCTGAGAAGAAAATCTTTTCACATACTCTTCTACTGGATACCCGGACACATTGGAATTCCAGGAAATGAACGAGCGGACCGCATCGCCAAAGCCTCTACAAAACAAGAACTAACCCCATGCCAGATACCAGCATCAGATATAAAACCATTTCTCACTTCTTACATTGGAAAAAGATGGCAGACTGAATGGAACCAGTGCATCAAAAAATAAACTATATGAAATAAATCCTAACATTGGAAAGAAACAAACACAATTCAACAATCGATGGGAACAGGTCATTTCTACAAGATGCAGAATTGGACACTCTAGGCTCACACACCAGTTTTTAGTAACTGGAGATAGTCGAGCTGAATGCCACTCATGTAAAGTTCCTCTATCTATAAAACATATTCTAGCTGACTGTCCTTTTTTAACCCCCATCAGAAAACAATTTTATTCTTCCACATCTCTAGATCACATTTTTAATCAAGTAGATCCAAATTTGGTATTAAAATTTCTAGGAAGAGCTGGTTTTAAACATTTTATCTAATTCAATAACATAAATTGCTCTCGCCCTGGAAATAGCCATAGAAGCTGAAAGGGCGTTTAAAAAACAATGAATGAATGAATGAATGACACTTCGGAAGTGTAGCGCATGATTTCAGATGATTTTATTCTCTTTCTGAGATGCCTTTTAACACAATAAAACTGCTCAAAATGATGCGCTGGCATCACATGATCTGTATTTGGACTTAGCACTTTGCCACGGAATATTTGCTCGCTTCCCGGTTCTTAAGAACTATGGATCAAACTAAACTTTGGAAGTGTAGCGCATGATTTCTGTTGATGAAATGATGAAATGTGATTTCATGACTCCATGTTTTGTAGATACTAAATGTATGATTTATCAAATGCATTAATAACTGTGTCTGTTCAGTTCTATTAGTTCTCATTCCTTTCAGAGATTTTCTCAGCGTTTACCGTGAGCTAGATTTCAAACTATTCTTTACCAGTCACTCCTTTCCAAATCTAATTTATGAACAAAACTTCAAAACCACTGAGAACCATCCTGTTGATGGCGGTGTTGTGCCATTTTTCGACTCCGCGGCAGATTCTGACTCCCCTCTCTGCGTGAACGCGCATGACGTCACGGTTGACGGAAGTTTTCGGGGACGTTTTTTGCGAGGGTTTTTTTTTCATTAAGCATACCGAGAGTTGATTAAAGTGAGTTGGTCTGTAGTTTGTTCATTTTATATTAAAAATATTTTTTCTGTTTCTTATTTGCAGTTGTGGGTTTCCGACTGAGAAGCCTTTGTATATTATACAAGTTCGAGGCGAGGATGGATACTCAAAACTGTGTTTTTAATTAAAAAAGTTTGTTAAAGGAGGGAAAAAAAGTACTTAGTTGACTTCTTTATGGATCCATGAAATAAAAAAAATCTTTACACCTATGTAATTTCTTCGGGTCATCATTTCCACATGATTATAATGGTCTATTTAGCAACAGTCTTTGTGACTTAATTGTATGACATATTCATGTTTCTGATTGACACACTGACTTGTGGTCAGGTTAACATATTTTTTAACGGTTTTTAAGGTGATGAATGCCTACATGTATTTTTTGGTTATGCAATTTAATTTAAATTCTAAAGAAAGAGCTACTGCCATCGACACCTTTGAATGCAGCAGCTTATGGAAGAAGAAGATTGCGAAGGTGAAGGTTTGTGGTTCTATTTGTGTTTTTCAGTAAGCAATGTTTACTGCTGATTACAGATGTGACCTGAGCTGTTGCCATTTCAGGTAGACCCAATGGAATACAAATTCATTTTTGGCATCATTAATGATTCTCAACACTGGACTCTCATGGTATATTTTATTTTCAAACTTTAGTCAATATTATGAGATATATTTTAAAGGCCATGTGCAGCAAACTACAGTCAATTAGGATCATAGAAGTGTGCTGAGGGTGACATTTTAATCATAAAAAAAATCTTCAAATTAAGGTTATGATCCCACATGAAAAAAGGGCCTTATATTTGGACCCTCTTGGAGAGAGTTTGGCAAATATTAAAAGATGCCAAGAAGTAACAAGGTACTTATAACTGTTATACTTGTATATAAATTGATATTTTAGACATTGGTATAGCTCAACATGCATAAATTGACAGCTGTTTTTGTTCCTGTCAACAGGTCATTCATGCGTCAAAAGGGGGTTAATGTGTCCAGGTGGGCATGTGATATGTTGCCACACCCACTGCAAAAGGACAACAATTCATGTGGGGCGTATGTCCTAAAAGTGAGTGCTCAGGAACTTAGCAAGGATGCTGATTTAACTAAAATTTGCAAAGTCTGTAATTTGTTAGTTTGCAGAATGTATCATTACTGGCAAACCAGTCACAATTTCTGAAGATGTGGAGTCAGTGAGATGGGACATAGCTATGTGCCTCTTGAAGAACAGCGGTATGTATGAAATATTCCGCACAATAAAATAAACATGGTACATTTTGCATAATAGTAGGTCTTCTTTCTCTATGTTATAGAAGATCTTAAGGATTTGTGTTTCCTTTGTGGGGAAAAAGAAAGTGCCAATGACTGCACTGACTGGGTGAGTACTGGTGGTGTAATTTTGTTCAAACCTATTTAAAAGTAAAGGTAAACATTGAAAAAGTAAAATACTGTTAAAACATTCATGACATTACATTGCAAATGAATTTACTTTTTTTTTTTTTTTAGATTGGCTGTGACCTGTGCCCTCGCTGGTATCATTGTGATTGTGCAAGGACATCTATAAATGCTAACAATTACGCCTGCCCAGCTTGTCAATACATTTGTACATGGCATTTTATTTTTGGTCCCTCTTCATTTTTAGTCATTTTTCTGTTCATTACAATTCAGATGGATATAAAAACTAGTCAGTGTGTCAATCAGAAACATGAATATGTCATACAATTAAGTCACAAAGACTGTTGCTAAATAGACCATTATAATCATGTGGAAATGATGACCGAAGAAATTACATAGGTGTAAAGATTTTTTTTTATTTCATGGATCCATAAAGAAGTCAACTAAGTACTTTTTTCCCTCCTTTACCAAACTTTTTTTCATTTAAAACACAGTTTTGAGTATCCATCCTCGCCTCGAACTTGTATACTATACAAAGGCTTCTCAGTCGGAAACCAACAACTGCAAATAAAAACAGAAAAAATATTTTTAATATAAAATGAACAAACTACAGACCAACTCACTTTAATCAACTCTCGGTATGCTTAATGAAAAAAAAAAAACCTCGCAAAAAACGTCCCCGAAAACTTCCGTCAACTGTGACGTCATGCGCATTCACGCAGAGAGGGGAGTCAGAATCTGCCAGGGAGTCGAAAAATGGCACAACAGCGGCGCGGCAGTAGAACGCAGCGGCCTCTCCGGACCCAAAATGGTGCTTTTCATGTTTGTAGCCCGACTATTGCACTTATATGGACACCAGGAACAGCTGTGTTCATGTATACGACCGCCAGACGCTGTTAAAATACAGAAATCATGCACTCACCAATCTGCATGATGATCTTTTCTACGAACTCCGCGAACTCGGATTGCTGCGACCCCGGCTACAAAGACCAGGCCCCCAGTCCACGGCGTCGCCTGACGCCGGTGACCGGGAGATAGGACGTCGAAAGCGGTGCTCGAGGAAGCGGAAGCGCGGCAAGCGGGCGGGCGTCCGTGCTAGGCTAGAAGCTAACCCTAGCCGGCCGGCTCTCCCGTCCATTTTTCTCTCCAATGTCTGCTCCCTGGACAATAAATTGGACTGCATCCGACTCCAGCGGACTACACGGAGTGAGTTCAGAGACTGCTGCATCTTTGTTTTCACGGAGACGTGGCTCAGCGACAGAGTTCCGGACGCCGCCTTCCAGCTAGACGGGCTAGCCGTGTTTCGTGCCGACAGGAACGCATCTCTGTGCGGTAAGACTCGCGGTGGTGGCGTGTGTGTTTATATTAACACAGGATGGTGTGGGAACTCTGCGGTTGTTTCCAGCTACTGCTCATCGCTAGTGGAGTTTGTGACTGTAAGATGCAGACCATTTTATTTACCACGGGAATTCACCACCGTGTTCATTGTCGGAGTGTATATTCCACCTAGTGCTAATGCTAAAGAGGCACTATGTGAACTCTATGGAGCTATTAGCGAGCTGCAGAATGCTCACCCCGACGGACTTTTTATTATCGCCGGAGATTTCAATCATGCAAATCTCAAATCAGTGCTTCCTAAATTCCATCAGCATGTGGACTTTGCTACGAGGGGGGAAAACACGCTGGATCTTGTTTATACAAACATTCCCGGCGCGTACCGCGCAGAGCCCCGCCCCCACATCGGATACTCAGACCACATCTCTGTTATGCTAATTCCAGCATACAGACCGCTCGTCAGACGCCTAAACCTGTTCTGAAGCAGGTAAAAACCAGGACAGCAGGAGCCATCTCTGCTCTCCAAGATTGCTTTGAGTGCACTGACTGGGACATGTTTAGGAACGCTGCAACCTATGGCGGCACCATTAACATCTTCAGTGACCAGCTACATCAGCAAGTGCACTGAGGACGTGACCATCTCCAAGTCCTTCACTACACGACCCAACCAGAAACCGTGGATGACTGCTAAGGTGCCTGCGCTGCCTAAACACAGAGACTCCGCCTTCAGAGCAGGGGACAAGTTGGCCTTAAGAACAGCACGGTCCAATTTGTCCAGAGCCATCAGAGAGGCGAAGCGCGCACACGCCAAGAAGATCTATGGACACTTTGAAGACAGCAGAGACAGCCGGCGCATGTGGCAAGGCATCCAGGTGATCACGGATTACAAAACGCCTTCACCTGCTTGTGACCGTGATGCCTCCCTCCCAGATCTGCTGAATGACTTCTATGCACCGTTTGAAGTGCAGAACAACGTGGCGGCGAGGAAGAACACACCTCCTCCCGACGACCAGGTGCTCTGTCTAACCGCGACTGAAGTGAGGAAGACTCTAAGCAGAGTGAACTCTCGAAAGTCTGCTGGTCCAGACAACATCCCTGGCAGGGTGCTCAGGGAATGTGCAGAACAACTTGCAGATGTTTTTACTGACATCTTCAACATCTCCCTGAGTAGTACTGTTGTTCCCACGTCAAGACCACGACCATCGTTCCAGTGCCAAAGAAGTCTACAGTCTCCTGCCTCAATGACTACCGTCCCGTTGCACTTACACCCATCGTAATGAAGTGCTTTGAGAGGCTCGTCATGAGGCACATTAAGTCTCTGCTTCCACCTTCTCTGGACCCACTGCAGTTTGCGTATTGTCCGAACCGCTCAACTGACGATGCCTGAAGAATGCTGTTCATTGACTTCAGCTCAGCATTCAACACAATCATCCCTCAGCACCTAATCATGAAGCTGAGCCTGCTGGGTCTGAACATCTCCCTCTGTAATTGGATCCTGGATTTCCTGACTGGGAGACCTCAGTCAGTCCAGATCGGGAACAGCATCTCCAGCACCACCACGCTGAGCACTGGAGCCCCCCAGGGCTGTGTACTCAGCCCACTGCTGTTCACCTTGTTGACTCACGACTGTGTAGCAATGCACAGCTCGAATCATATCATCAAGTTCGCAGATGACATGACCGTGGTGGGTCTCATCAGCAAGAACGACGAGTCATCATACAGAGAGGAGGTGCATCATCTTACAGCCTGGTGTAAAGCCAACAACCTGTCTCTAAACGTTGACAAAACAAAAGAGTTGGTTGTTGACTTTAGAAGAGCAAAGAGTGACCATTCTCCACTGATCATCAATGGATCCTCCGTGGAGATCGTCGAGAACACCAAATTCCTTGGAGTTCATCTGACAAAGAATCTCACCTGGTCACTCAACACCAGCTCCATCAGCAAAAAAGCCCAGCAGCGTCTCTACTTCCTGAGAAGGCTGAGGAAAGCCCACCTACCACCACCCATCCTGACCATGTTCTACAGAGGGACCATCGAGAGCATCCTGAGCAGCTCCATCACTGCCTGGTTTGGGAACTGCACCTTTTCGGATCGCAAGACCCTACAGAGGATAGTGAGGACGGCTGAGAAGATCATTGGAGTCTCTCTTCCCTCTGTCATGGACATTTACACCACTCGCTGCATCCGCAAAGCAAATTCCATTGTGGACGACCCCACACACCCCTCACACACACTGTTCACACTCCTACCGTCAGGAAAGAGGTTCCGGAGCATTCGGGCCCTCACAACCAGACTTTGCAAAAGTTTTTTCCCACAAGCCATCAGGCTTCTAAACACCAAGAACTGAACTGACTCATATTCATTCACTACCATTTGAACTCACACACATCCTCATCTCCACCACAACCTTTATTTATTATTTATTGGTACTATGTTTACTGTTTACATGCTGTTTTATTTTTTATCCTGCTGCTATTTCTGTTTTTTTGCACACTTCTTCACTATTACACCCCTGTTTACAGTTTAGGTTATTTTAAGTTACTAGTAGGTGTTATCTTTTTTGTTGTGTATCTTGTCCTGCACTGTCTTGTCTGTTTTTTTGCACTGTATTATTGCACTGTTTGCTCTAGGTTGCACACGATGCACTTATGTATATAAGTTAGTCATTAGTTCTCTGCTGTGTTGTATGTTGTTTCATGTAGCACCAGTGGTTTTGGAGAAACGTTGTTTCATTTCACTATGTACTGCATCAGCTTATATGGTTGAAATGACAATAAAAAGCTTCTTGACTTGACTTGAGATGGACATAAAAAGTAGAAGAGGCATTTTTTGAGATAAAAAAAAATGTGATTCTGAAAACATTTACTTGCAACCTGAACTTAAATTATATTAAAAAAAAAAAACCCTTTACAGATATTGAGCTTTATTGAGTCATAGGCATAGCAATGTCTCATAAGGGGGGTTGGTATAATAAGTAAAGTTTTTATAAAATGTGATTTTACAAGTTATGCAAAAAGAAGTTTTGTAATTAATATCTTACTTGTGCAAAAATAATCCACAGGGAAATCTAAGGGAAAAAAGTATGTTTCCAAAATCTAAATATCCATTTGAAAACATTTATATGAACTTTATTGAACTAAATGAATGTGAAGAAATTAAATATTGTTTAGTAATCTAAGACATGTTCTTGAAATGATGAATTTAAACCTAAATGAAAACCCTTTACTGATGAAAGAGTGAAAATACTGATTATATGACCATATTGCTAATCGCACGAGAGGTCTTTTCTGCTAAACTCTTCCCAGGAACACCTGACTGAGACCCATTGCTGAACCTGAAACCAGGAGACCGGGTGCTGATCAGGGTGATTAAGAGAAAAAAATTGAGTGAACCTCAGCGGGAAGGAGCATATCAAGCGCTACTCATGACGCCAAGGCCTTCCTGGGTTCATCTTCCTCACTATAAAAAAAAGGTAAATTTGAGCGCAGAATAGAATCTAAAAAGAATTGAACATGTTAAAGCTTTATAACCTATGTTTGGCGACCATTTGAAAGTTGAGTCGCTGTAGCAAATATGTCACTAAATAACTGATAAATCTGAGCGAGCAGATCAACGCCCAGCCCAGTTCAACCATAACACTAACACGTAAACACTAGAGGGAGCTAGCGTGCTTTAGGTGGTTACCGTGATTTAAGGTGACCAGCAAGGAAGAAAAGAGTCACGCCGATCCACGAGTGATGCCAACACGACTCTGTTTACTCCTTTCTATTAGGTGAGTTACAATGATTACCTATGCCTACCTTTATCGTTAAAGTGAAGTTGTGAATGGATAAATCAGTCAGAATGAAAATCGTAACATGTTATACTGTTGAATGAATGAATTGCGTTTGTAACTATTGGATCCACTTTGTATGCTCCGTATAGTCTTGCCTTGTGTTTGATGTGAGTTGCTAATTTATTAAGACGGTTTTAATGGGTTCTAAATGGCACATAATTTGTACACCAGGGGTTTAATGTCATTTTTGTAAAAAGAGATTTTTTTAGTTATATAGCTTTGATGAAATTGTTGTAGATAATGTGTGGTTTGAATTGACAGTTGGTTTGTGGTGAATTAAGATTGTGTAGATATGGGAAGTTTTCTAATCATGGAAGAGAAAAGGGTTATCAATGTGGGTTCATGCATTTAAATATGTATTGGTGTTTAGTTGAGATGACTTTATTGTTGAACAAGGACGAAATCTGGGGGTAAAAATGGACAGTGATCTGAAATTCGATGTGCAGATCAAATCAATTGTCAAGTCCAGTTTTTATCATTTACGACAACTAGCCAAAGTCAAGCCATTTTTATCAAGACATCATTTTGAGATTTTTAATCCATGCTTTTATCTCATGTAGACTTGATTACTGTAATGCACTTTATGTTGGGCTCAGCCAGAAACTGCTGTCTCGTCTGCAATTAATTCAAAATGCTGCAGCCCGACTTTTAACAGGTACCAAAAAATTTGAGCACATCACTCCCATTTTAGCTTCTATGCATTGGCTACCGGTGCATTTTGGGGTTGATTTTAAAATTCTTTTATTTGTTTTTAAATGTCTTAATGGCCTCGCCCCACAGTATTTGTCCGGCCTGCTTCAGCCATACATTCCCTCACACCCTCTAAGGTCGGCAGATCAGTCTCTTTTAAGAGTCCCACAAACAAAGAGGAAATCTAGAGGTGATCGTGCTTTTGCAGTTGCTGCCCCCAGACTATGGAACAGTCTGCCCTGCACATTAGGCAGGCTGACTCTCTTGTAGCTTTTAAATCCTCTTTGAAAACATACTTTTTCTCCCTGGCTTTTAACTCAGTCTGAGATGTTGACTTTTACTGTGTTATGTCTTTACTATGTTTTTATTGTTTTTTTTTATCTTCATGTGTTTTATATGCTTTTGTATTTGTGGACAGCACTTTGGCCAACTGGGTTGATTTTAAAGTGCTCTATAAATAAAGTTGAGTTGAGAATGAGTAATGGAAAAACCATTGTTAGTGCATTCTGATATTTACAGTTGTGTTCAGAATTATTCTACCCCCACTGAAGTTGAGTGTTTTGGCCAGTTTGACATTGATTTTGATCATTTCAGTCATCTTGTTTACAATTAAATCAAAGAGGCACTTGTAAATCCGACAAATATAACATAACTTTTATAATGAAATAACTACAAATGTCTTTTCTGTGCTCACATCATTCAGTTTTATTCAACCTCCAAGTGACATAACTGGACGGGGTTGTTGTACTAAGATTGAATAACAGCTTTTAAACGTGAAGCATAGCTTGACACAAGTGTCTTGCAGAGATCTACATGTATCTTCGCCCATTCTTCATGGGCAAAAGACTCCAGTTCAGTCACATTCTTAGGCTTGCGCGCTGCAACTGCTTTCTTTAAGTCCCACCAGAGGTTGTCAATCGGATTTAAGTCTGGTGACTGCGATGGCCACTCCAAAATGTTCCAGCCTTTAATCTGCAACCATGCTCTAGTGGACTTGGCGGTATGCTTGGGATCGTTGTCCAGTTGAAAGGTCCAACGTCTCCCAAGCCTCAGGTTTGTGACGGACTGCATCACATTTTCATCCACTATCTCCTGGTACTGAAGAGAACTCATGGTACCTTGCACACGCTGAAGCTTCCCTGTACCTGTAGAAGCAAAACAGCCCAAAAGCATGATTGACCCCCGGCCATGCTTCACAGTAGGCAAGGTGTTCTTTTCTTCATAGGCCTTGTTCTTCCTTCTCCAAACATAGCGTTGATCCATGGGCCCAAACAGTTCTAATTTTGTTTCATCAGTCCATAGAACACTATCCCAAAACTTCTGTGGTTTGTCCACATGTCTTTTGGCATAATGCAGTCGACTCTTCTTATTCTTTGGAGACAGCAAGGGGGTGCGCCTGGGAGTTCTGTCATGGAGGCCTTCATTACGCAGTGTGCGCCTTATTGTCTGAGCTGAAACTTCAGTACCCACATCTGACAAATCTTTTTTCAGTTCCTCAGCAGTCACACGGGGACTTTTCTCCACTTTGCTCTTCAGGTGGCGCACAGCAGTCGAAGTCAGCATCTTCTTTCTGCCACGACCAGGCAGCGTTTCAACAGTGCCCTTTGCCTTGAATTCGCGAATGATACTTCCTATGATGTCTATGGTATGTTTAACATCTTTGCAATCATCTTATAGCCATTGCCCTTCCTGTGAAGAGAAATCACCTGTTCTCTTGTCTTCCTGGACCATTCTCTTGACTTCACCATGTTTGTAGAAACACCAGTAAATGTCTAGAAGTAGCCGAGTATCACAGTCATTTTAAATCTGCCTAATTGGTGCTTATTATGCTTGATTGCTGCTCGTTGACATCCACAGGTGTTTTTAATACCTGATCGAAAACACTTGAATGAACCCCTGTTCTTAAGAGTGGTAGTCTTTAAGGGGTTGAATAATTGTGTCAATGAAGAAATCACAAAAAAAAAACATTGAATACTGTATTACAAAAACAACTGATGTCATTTTAGGTGCATTTGGTTCTTTAAAAAGTCCTTGTAAGATTTCATTCTGAACACAATTACAAATGTACACTAAATTCCCTAAAACCCTTTACAGCATTGAGGGTTGAATAATTTTGAACACAACTGTACATGCCAATGAATGAAATTTCTATATATGAGTTGTACAATATGAGGTATTGATGAAATGTTGGAGTAACATTTGTAAATAAAAGACACACGCCGATCCACGAGTGATACCATCACGACTCTGTGTTTACTCCTTTCTATTAGGCGTTAAAACCTGCGGCACAGCCAGCTGGTTGAGGGGGCATGTTACACTTACTTTGGTTCCTGTATGAAGGTAGAACAGGCTTAAACTTAAAGCTACCTGGTGTTATCAGACGATAAATGTAACCACTACAATATTTAGTCCAGTTCCAGAGCTGACCTGTGATGGCTGTGTGGCGTTCGGAAGTTGAGGTCGAGGCTGCCTCCTCAGTGTTATGGAAGTTGTGCTTTGGTCCAACTTTTGATGCCCTTCCATATATTCCCAGCTGGAGAGCTTGGGCGGTTATCACACAAATTAAGTAACTAGGGGTGTAACGGTTCACGGGGATGTATTGAACCGTTTCGGTACGGCCTGTTCGGTTCAGTACACTTGCGTACCGTTTCGGTATTCTGTGTTTTTATTAAATTATATAAATGTATTATTAGCGCGATATTAAGCGCAGCGGAACAATGTTCCTAGGCGAGTGTCCACACGGACGCTATTGAGTGAAGCACAGTAGCGCTGCACGAGTAACTGTGAGAAATGGACACAGAGAAAGAGAAGCCAGCGCTTGAAGACACCTCACTACGGTCTCCTGTTTGAGAACACTTTGGCTTTTCTGTCAAAATACATAACGGGGATAGACGAGTGGATAAATTTAAAGTTGTATGCCGACATTGTTCCACGAAGATCGGGCAGGCAACACATCTAACATTTTCTACTGCTGGAGATATTGTCACTGCAACCAGATCTATGCTCTCTTCTGAAAATGTGGATAGGTAATCTATCCCTAACTAGTTGCAGTATTTCATTTTTTATTTAAAAAAAAATGTGTTTTTCTTTATAAAGAGTGCAATTTATTTAAATATCACCCAAATGTGTCACTTTTATTTATTTTATGCAAGAATTCTATTGTGTATTGGCAGCTTTTCAAAATAAAGATTATGTAAGTTCTTATTGTTTCGTGCCGAACCGAATAAACCGAACCGATTTTAGCGTACCGTTACACCCCTATAAGTAACCATCCAAATTTTTTCAGGATCCATAAAAGGAGCATTCCTTTGATCAACATGTTTATAACGACCGGATTAGGGTTCCCAGAGGTGTTCCAGATCAATTTAAAGCAAGAAATCAGATAGCTCAGGGTTTCTAATCATTTATCTTTTGGTGGGTAACCATAAATAAGAACGATGATTGGATAAACTATTTGTATTTTAACCAACAGCAGTTTATCAATTATACAAGTGTAATATAAAACAGTTAATTCTGCAGGATGTTTAATTGATTACCTGAGTTGCGATGACCTGCTTTGGGGAATTGAACCAAAGAATAGATTGGCAGTCGACTCTTAAGACTCGGAATCAAATGAGATTGGTTCAGACCGCAACTTCAAGCTTCGTTAGATTTACTGTCCACCAGTAATTCACATTCGGCAATCAATATTGATCTTTAATCAAATATGACTCGTGTCCCAAAGACACTAATACACTGTAAAAAGTGTAACACCCAAATTGTACATTTTACACATTTTGATTATTTGTATTTTACTTTATTTAATCTGTTTTAGAAAAATAAGTATCATAATGCTTTAACTTTACCCATAGTCTTTTATATTTCATGCAACAGATTATTTCAAGTAAAGATAAGTTAATTTTTACAAGTAAATTCTAATTTGGAGTTTTTGTGTTGAATTAATTCTTTTCAAGCGAGTAAATCTACTTAATTTTTTAAGTTTTTCATGGCGTTGTATAAACGTGTTTTTAACAGTTAGATATTACTTAATAAATGTTACTTTTGCAACGTGGGGGACATTTTCTCTCAAGCAGACAGAAGTTCAACCGCCATCTTTCTTGTCAGCGGCCCAATTTTCGCCTGGATCTTCTGAGTAAGAAGGTAAACAATTCACTCTTAATATAATGATGTTTTAGATTATAACTTTGTTCTGGATCTGGTTAATTCTACAAATAGCATGATAAAAGCGTTTTCTGACTGCGGTGCCTGTCAATCACCGCATTTTACCAATAAATATATGACCGCACACCAAATGAATGTTGTATAAATAAGCAATAAGCAGTCAAAAAAAATCTTTGTGTATGAAGTTTATTATGTTACATGACTTTTTGTGACTGACGTGTTATTACGTGATGAGACCCTATAGCTATAGCACGTGGCGGCGGCGCACGTGGTGGTAGGAAAGCCGAGAAGTATTTCAAATGTAGCGTTAATGTAAATTGACGATTATGAATATACAATATTGTACTTTCACGCAGAAGATCTATAATACATACTATATATATGCTCAGATATTTGCCTGGTTTTCATGGAATTTCACGGAAGAGTTATTTTAACGTAAGGGATTTAACGTTATGATATACTTTGCATGATGTTTTACAAAAATATTTTATTATTGCATGTTTTTAGAGACAACGGTGTATACCAGTGTTTCAACATCCTTCTCTCAATCAACCCACACAGGTAAGGTGCACAGTTTATTTTATGCACTCAGCTACTGATAGTAAATGTCAAAAAAAAGTCATTAAACTAAATATCTCACACATATAGACATTTTGGAGCACATAAAACAGATGCTGATAATTGTTTGTGTGTGTGTAGTTACTCTTCTCCTGAGCCTGAGGTATTTTCTACGTTATTTATTTTAATTTAAAAATAAAAATTTCTCTTTGTCTAGGTATTGAGTAAAGATGAGTTGGCCATGCAAAATATGCAGTGACCACTTGCACAGCAGAACTGAGGTTATCAAACATTACAGGTGTCATCATGGCACCTTCACCCATAGTCATTCACTACCGTGTATATACTTGGATTGCCCATGTTCGTTCCAATCTTGGAGCACTTTTCATTCCCACATGTCTCGTGGTCATCCGGAAAGTCAGACTCAAAGGACCGAGAATGTCTTGTCCCTAACATGCCCAGTTTGCCAAACACAGGAATTTCCAACAGGGAGAGAATTTTTCACTCATATTGGCCTTCACCTTAAAAGTAACGAGAGTGTGGAGTGTGTGTTTGAAGGTTGTGATTTTCAAGCAAATATATACGGAACATTTATGGTACACAAAC